>JAUJEM010000401.1:0-156482 GCA_030448935.1 Citrus cavaleriei | reverse complement strand
GCCAAAACTAAGCCATAGGCACAGCCGCACCCAAAAATAACTGCCCGAAGGACGGGGCGCCAAGTTCGTCCAGCGGAAAAAGGTCACAAAAACGTGTGGGCTATAGCCTTGGGGTGTGCGGCTGGCCAACTTCATCCGCCGGACTCGGAATGGCGCGAGAATTTGTGAGGGCCCTCCGTGTCCCAAAAATAGGCCACGGCCACAGCCGCGCCCAAAAATAACCGCCCGAAGGCCGGGGCGCCAAGTTCGTCCAGCGGAAAAAGGCCACAAAAACGGTTGGGCTATAGCCTTGGGGGGTGGGGCTGGCCAACTTCGTCCGCCGGACTCAGAATGGCACGAGACTTTGTGAGGGGCCTCCGTGTGCCAAAAATAGGCCGCGAGTACAGCCGCGCCCAAAAATAACTGCCCGAAGGACGGGGCGCCAAGTTCGTCCAGCGGAAAAAGACCACAAAAAGGGGTGGGCTATAGCCTTGGGGTGTGGGGCTGGCCAACTTCGTCCGCCGGACTCTGAATGGCGCAAGACTTTGCGAGGAGACTCCGTGTGCCAAAAATAGGCCGCGCACACAGCTGCGCCCAAAAATAACCGCCTGAAGGCCGGGGCGCCAAGTTCGTCCAGCGGAAAAAGGCCACAAAAACGGGTGGGCTATAGCCTTGGGGGGTTGGGCTGGCCAACTTCGTCGGCCGGACTCGGAATGGCACGAGAATTTGCAAGGGGCCTCCGTGTGCCAAAACTAAGCCACGGGCACAGCCGCGCCCAAAAATAACCCCTCGAAGGCCGGGGCGCCAAGTTCGTCCAGCGGAAAAAGGCCACAAAAACGGGTGGGCTATAGCCTTGGGGTGTGGGGCTGGCCAACTTCGTCCACCGGACTCGGAATGGCGTGAGACTTTGCGAGGGGTGTCCGTGTGCCAAAAATAGGCCGCGGCCGCAGCGGCGCCCAAAAATAACCGCCCGAAGGCCGGGGCGCCAAGTTCGTCCAGCGGAAAAAGGCCACAAAATCGGGTGGGCTATAGCCTTGGGGGGTGGGGCTGGCCAACTTCGTCTGCCGGACTCGGAATTGCGCGAGACTTTGCGAGGGGCCTCCATGTTCCAAAACTAAGCCACAGGCACAGCCGCGCCCAAAAATAACCGCCCGAAGGACGGGGCGCCAAGTTCGTCCAGTGGAAAAAGGCCACAAAAACGGGTGGGCTATAGCCTTGGGGGGTGGGGCTGACCAACTTCGTCCGCCGGACTCGGAATGGCGCAAGACTTTGCGAGGGGCCTTCGTGTGCCAAAAATAAGCCGCGGGGACAGCCGCGCCCAAAAATAACCGCCCGAAGGCCTGAGCGCCAAGTTCGTCCAGCGGAAAAAGGCCACAAAAACGGTTGGGCTATAGCCTTGGGGGGGTGGGGCTGGCCAACTTCGTCCGCCGGACTTGGAATGGCGCGAGAATTTGTGAGGGCCCTCCGTGTCCCAAAAATAGGCCGCGGACACAGCCGCACCCAAAAATAACCACTCAAAGGCCGGGGCGCCAAGTTCGTCCAGCGGAAAAAGGCCACAAAAACGGTTGGGCTATAGCCTTGGGGGGTGGGGCTGTGCAACTTCGTCCGCCGGACTCGGAATGGCACGAGACTTTGTGAGGGGTCTCCGTGTGCCAAAAATAGGCCGCGAGCACAGCCTCGCCCAAAAATAACCGCCCGAAGGCTGGGGCGCCAAGTTCGTCCAGCGGAAAAAGGCCACAAAAACGGGGTGGGCTATAGCCTTGGGGTGTGGGGCTGGCCAACTTCGTCCGCCGGAATCGGAATGGCGCAAGACTTTACGAGGAGCCTCCGTGTGCCAAAAATAGGCCGCGGACACAGCTGCACCCAAAAATAACCGCCTGAAGGCTGGGGCGCCAAGTTCGTCCAGCGGAAAAAGGCCACAAAAACGGGTGGGCTATAGCCTTAGGGGGTTGGGCTGGCCAACTTCGTCGGCCGGACTCGGAATGGCACGAGAATTTGCAAGGGGCCTCCGTGTGCCAAAACTAAGCCACAGGCACAGCCGCACCCAAAAATAACCGCCCGAAGGACGGGGCTCCAAGTTCGTCCAGCGGAAAAAGGCCACAAAAACGGGTGGGCTATAGCCTTGGGGTGTGCGGCTGGCCAACTTCGTCCGCCGGACTCGGAATGGCGCGAGAATTTGTGAGGGCCCTTCGTGTCCCAAAAATAGGCCGCGGGCACAGCCGCGCCCAAAAATAACCGCTCGAAGGCCAGGGCGCCAAGTTCGTCCAGCGGAAAAAGGCCACAAAAACGGGGTGGGCTATAGCCTTGGGGTGTGGGGCTGGCCAACTTCGTCCGCCGGAATTGGAATGGCGCAAGACTTTGCGAGGAGCCTCCGTGTGCCAAAAATAGGCCGCGGACACAGCTGCACCCAAAAATAACCACCTGAAGGCTGGGGCGCCAAGTTCGTCCAGCGGAAAAAGGCCACAAAAACGGGTGGGCTATAGCCTTAGGGGGTTGGGCTTGCCAACTTCGTCGGCCGGACTCGGAATGGCACGAGAATTTGCAAGGGGCCTCCGTGTGCCAAAACTAAGCCACAGGCACAGCCGCACCCAAAAATAACTGCCCGAAGGACGGGGCTCCAAGTTCGTCCAGCGGAAAAAGGCCACAAAAACGGGTGGGCTATAGCCTTGGGGTGTGCGGCTGGCCAACCGTCCGCCCGGACTCGGAATGGCGCGAGAATTTGTGAGGGGCCCTTCGTGTCCCAAAATAGGCCTCGGGAACAGCCGCGCCCAAAAATAACTTCCCGAAGGACTGGGCGCCAAGTTCGTCCAGCGGAAAAAGGCCACATAAACGGGTGGGCTATAGCCTTGGGGGTGGGGCTGGCCAACTGGTCCACCGGACACGGAATGGCGTGAGACTTTGCGAGGGCCCTCCGTGTGCCCAAAATAGGCCATGGCGGACAGCCGCGCCCAAAAATAACCGCTCGAAGGCCGGGGCGCCAAGTTCGTCCAGCGGAAAAAGGCCACAAAAACGGGTGGGCTATAGCCTTGGGGGGATCGGCTGGCCAACTTCATCCGCCGGACTCGGAATGGCACGAGAATTTGCGAGGGGCCTCCGTGTGCCAAAATAGGCCGCAGCACAGCCTCGCGGCGCCAAAATAACCGCCCGCCGGCGGGGGCGCCACGTTCGTCCTGCGGAAAAAGGCCACAAAAATGGGTGGGCTATAGCCTTGGGGGGTGGGGCTGGCCAACTTCGTCCGCCGGACTCGGAATGGCGCAAGACTTTGCGAGGGGCCTCCGTGTGCCAAAACTATGCCACAGGCACAGCCGCGTCCAAAAATAACCGCCCGAAGGCCGGGGCGCCAAGTTCGTCCAGCGGAAAAAGGCCACAAAAACGGGTGGGCTATAGCCTTGGGGGGTGGGGCTGACCAACTTCGTCCGCCGGACTCGGAATGGCGCAAGACTTTGCGAGGGGCCTCCGTGTGCCAAAAATAAGCCACAGGCACAGCCGCGCCCAAAAATAACCGCCCGAAGGCCTGAGCGCCAAGTTCATCCAGCGGAAAAAGGCCACAAAAACGGGTGGGCTATAGCCTTGGGGGGTGGGGCTGGCCAACTTCGTCCGCCGGACTTGGAATGGCGCGAGAATTTGTGAGGGCCCTCCGTGTCCCAAAAAAAAACCTCCGGCACAGCCGCGCCCAAAAATAACTGCTCAAAGGCCGGGGCGCCAAGTTCGTCCAGCGGAAAAAGGCCACAAAAACAGGTGGGCTATAGCCTTGGGGGGTGGGGCTGGCCAACTTCGTCCGCCGGACTCGAAATTGCGCAAGACTTTGCGAGGGGCCTCCGTGTGCCAAAAAAATATGCCACAGGCACAGCCGCGTCCAAAAATAACCGCCCGAAGGCCAGGGCGCCATGTTCGTCCAGCGGAAAAAGGCCCAAAAACTGGTGGGCTATAGCCTTGGGGGTGGGGGTGACCAACTTCGTCCGCCGGACTCGAATGGCGCAAGACTTTGCGAGGGGCCTCCGTGTGCCAAAAATAGGGGCACAGACACAGCTGCACCCAAAAATAACCACCTGAAGGCTGGGGCGCCAAGTTCGTCCAGCGGAAAAAGGCCACAAAAACGGGTGGGCTATAGCCTTGGGGTGTGCGGCTGGCCAACTTCGTCCGCCGGACTCGGAATGGCGCGAGAATTTGCAAGGGCCCTCCATGTCCCAAAAAAAAACCACAGGCACAGCCGCACCCAAAAATAACTGCCCGAAGGACGGGGCTCCAAGTTCGTCCAGCGGAAAAAGGCCACAAAAACGGGTGGGCTATAGCCTTGGGGTGTGCGGCTGGCCAACTTCGTCCGCCGGACTCGGAATGGCGCGAGAATTTGTGAGGGCCCTTCGTGTCCCAAAAATAGGCCGCGGGCACAGCCGCGCCCAAAAATAACCGCTCGAAGGCCGGGGCGCCAAGTTCGTCCAGCGGAAAAAGGCCACAAAAACGGGTGGGCTATAGCCTTGGGGTGTGGGGCTGGCCAACTTCGTCCACCGGACACGGAATGGCGTGAGACTTTGCGAGGGGGTTCCGTGTGCCCAAAATAGGCCGCGAGCGGAGCGGCGCCGAAAAATAACCGCCTGAAGGCCGGGGCGCCAAGTTCGTCCAGCGGAAAAAGGCCACAAAAACGGGTGGGCTATAGCCTTGGGGGGATCGGCTGGCCAACTTCATCCGCCGGACTCGGAATGGCACGAGAATTTGCGAGGGGCCTCCGTGTGCCAAAAATAGGCCGCAGGCGCAGCGGCGCCCAAAAATAACCGCCCGAAGGCCGGGGCGCCAAGTTCGTCCAGCGGAAAAAGGCCACAAAAACGGGTGGGCTATAGCCTTGGGGGGTGGGGCTGGCCAACTTCGTCCGCCGGACTCGAAATTGCGCAAGACTTTGCGAGGGGCCTCCGTGTGCCAAAACTATGCCACAGGCACAGCCGCGTCCAAAAATAACCGCCCGAAGGCCGTGGCGCCAAGTTCGTCCAGCGGAAAAAGGCCACAAAAACGGGTGGGCTATAGCCTTGGGGGGTGGGGCTGACCAACTTCGTCCGCCGGACTCGGAATGGCGCAAGACTTTGCGAGGGGCCTTCGTGTGCCAAAAATAAGCCGCGGGCACAGCCGCGCCCAAAAATAACCGCCCGAAGGCCTGAGCGCCAAGTTCATCCAGCGGAAAAAGGCCACAAAAACGGTTGGGCTATAGCCTTGGGGGGTGGGGCTGGCCAACTTCGTCCGCCGGACTTGGAATGGCGCGAGAATTTGTGAGGGCCCTCCGTGTCCCAAAAAAAAACCTCCGGCACAGCCGCGCCCAAAAATAACTGCTCAAAGGCCGGGGCGCCAAGTTCGTCCAGCGGAAAAAGGCCACAAAAACAGGTGGGCTATAGCCTTGGGGGGTGGGGCTGGCCAACTTCGTCCGCCGGACTCGAAATTGCGCAAGACTTTGCGAGGGGCCTCCGTGTGCCAAAACTATGCCACAGGCACAGCCGCGTCCAAAAATAACCGCCCGAAGGCCGTGGCGCCATGTTCGTCCAGCGGAAAAAGGCCCCAAAAACTGGTGGGCTATAGCCTTGGGGGGTGGGGCTGACCAACTTCGTCCGCCGGACTCGGAATGGCGCAAGACTTTGCGAGGGGCCTTCGTGTGCCAAAAATAAGCCGCGGGCACAGCCGCGCCCAAAAATAACCGCCCGAAGGACGGGGCGCCAAGTTCGTCCAGCGGAAAAAGGCCACAAAAACGGGTGGGCTATAGCCTTGGGGTGTGCGGCTGGCCAACTTCATCCGCCGGACTCGGAATGGCGCGAGAATTTGTGAGGGCCCTCCATGTCCCAAAAATAGGCCGCGGCCACAGCCGCACCCAAAAATAACCGCCCGAAGGCCGGGGCGCCAAGTTCGTCCAGCGGAAAAAGGCCACAAAAACGGGTGGGCTATAGCCTTGGGGGGTGGGGCTGGCCAACTTCGTCCGCCGGACTCGGAATTGCGCGAGACTTTTCGACGGACCTCCATGTGCCAAAACTAAGCCACAGGCACAGCCGCGCCCAAAAATAACCGCCCGAAGGACGGGGCGCCAAGTTCGTCCAGCGGAAAAAGGCCATAAAAACGGGTGGGCTATAGCCTTGGGGGGTTGGGCTGGCCAACTTCATCCGCCGGACTCGGAATGGTACGAGAATTTGCGAGGGGCCTCCGTGTGCCAAAAATAGGCCGCAGGCGCAGCGGCGCCCAAAAATAACCGCCCGAAGGCCGGGGAGCCAAGTTCGTCTAGCGGAAAAAGGCCACAAAAATGGGTGGGCTATAGCCTTGGGGGGTGGGGCTGGCCAACTTCGTCCACCGGACTCGAAATTGCGCAAGACTTTGTGAGGGGCCTCCGTGTGCCAAAACTATGCCACAAGCACAGCCGCGTCCAAAAATAACCGCCCGAAGGCCGTGGCGCCAAGTTCGTCCAGCGGAAAAAGGCCACAAAAACGGGTGGGCTATAGCCTTGGGGGGTGGGGCTGACCAACTTCGTCCGCCGGACTCGGAATGGCGCAAGACTTTGCGAGGGGCCTTCGTGTGCCAAAAATAAGCCGCGGGCACAGCCGCGCCCAAAAATAACCGCCCGAAGGCCTGAGCGCCAAGTTCGTCCAGCGGAAAAAGGCCACAAAAACGGTTGGGCTATAGCCTTGGGGGGTGAGGCTGGCCAACTTCGTCCGCCGGACTCGGAATGGCGCGAGACTTTGCGAGGCGCATCCGTGTGCCAAAAATAGGCCGCGGGCACAGCCGCGCTCAAAAATACCCGCCCGAAGGCCGGGGCTCCAAGTTCGTCCAGCGGAAAAAGGCCACAAAAACGGGTGGGCTATAGCCTTGGGGGGTGGGGCTGGCCAACTTCGTCCGCCGGACTCGGAATGGCGCGAGACTTTACGAGGCGCCGCCGTGTGCCAAAAATAGGCTGCGGACACAGCCGCGCCCAAAAATACCCCCCCAAAGGCCGGGGCGCCAAGTTCGTCCAGCGGAAAAAGGCCACAAAAACGGGTGGGCTATAGCCTTGGGGGGTGGGGCTGGCCAACTTCGTCCGCCGGACTCGGAATGGCGCGACACTTTGCGAAGCGCCTCCATGTGCCAAAAATAGGCCGCTGGCACAGCCGCGCCCAAAAATACCCGCCCGAAGGCCGGGGCGCCAAGTTCATCCAGCGGAAAAAGGCCACAAAAACGGGTGGACTATAGCCTTGGGGGGTGGGGCTGGCCAACTTCGTCCGCCGGACTCGGAATGGCGTGAGACTTTGCAAGGCACCTCCATGTGCCAAAAATAGGATGCGGGCACAGCCGCGTCCAATAATACCCGCCCGAAGACCGGGGCGCCAAGTTCGTCCAGCGGAAAAAGGCCACAAAAACGGGTGGGCTATAGCCTTGGGGGGTGGGGCTGGCCAACTTCGTCCGCCGGACTCGGAATGGCGCGAGACTTTGCGAGGCGCCTCCGTGTGCCAAAAATAGGCCGCGGGCGCAGCCGCTCCCAAAAATACCCGCCCGAAGGTCGGGGCGCCAAGTTCGTCCAGCGGAAAAAGGCCACAAAAACGCGTGGGCTATAGACTTGGGGGGTGGGGCTGGCCAACTTCATCCGCCGGACTCGGAATGGCGAGAAACTTTGCGAGGCGCCTCCGTGTGCCAAAAATAGGCCGCGGACACAGCCGCGCCCAAAAATACGAGCCCGAAGGCCGGGGCGCCAAGTTCGTCCAGCGGAAAAAGGCCACAAAAACGGTTGGGCTATAGCCTTGGGGGGTGGGGCTAGCCAACTTCGTCCGCCGGACTCGGAATGGCGCGAGACTTTGCAAGGCGCCTCCGTGTCCCAAAAATAGGCCGCGGGCACAGCCGCGCCCAAAAATACCCTCCCGAAGGCCGGGACGCCAAGTTCGTCCCGCGGAAAAAGGCCACAAAAACGGGTGGGCGCCTTGTGGGGTGGGGCTGGCCAACTTCGTCCGCCGGACTCGGAATGGCGGGAGACTTTGCGGCGCCTCCGTGTTCCAAAATAGGCCGTGGGCACAGCCGCTCCCAAAAATACCGGCCCGAAGGCCGGGCGCCACGTTCGTCCAGCGCAAACAGGCCACAAAACCGCGTGGGCTATAGCCTTGGGGGGTGGGGCTGGGCAACTTCATCCTCCGGACTCGGAATGGCGCGAGACTTTGCGAGGCGCCTCCGTGTGCCAAAAATAGTCCGCGGGCACAGCCGCGCCCAAAAATACCAGCCCGAAGGCCGGGGCGCCAAGTTCGTCCAGCGGAAAAAGGCCACAAAAACAGTTGGGCTATAGCCTTGGGGGGTGGGGCTGGCCAACTTCGTCCGCCGGACTCGGAATGGCGCGAAACTTTGCAAGTCGCCTCCGTGTGCCAAAAATAGGCCGCGGGCACAGCCGCGCCCAAAAATACCCTCCCGAAGGCCGGGACGCCAAGTTCGTCCTGCGGAAAAAGAACACAAAAACGGGTGGGCGCCTTGGGGGGTGGGGCTGGCCTACTTCGTCCGCCGGACTCGGAATGGCGTGAGACTTTGCAAGGCGCCTCCGTGTGCCAAAAATAGGCCGCGGGCACAGCCGCGTAAAAACATACCCGCCCGAAGGCCGGGGCGCCAAGTTCGTCCAGCGGAAAAAGGCCACAAAAACGGGTGGGCTATAGCCTTGGGGGGTGGGGCTGGCCAACTTCGTCCGCCGGACTCGGAACGGTGCGAGACTTTGCGAGGCGCCTCCGTGTGCCAAAAATAGGCCGCGGGCACAGCCGCGCCCAAAAATACCCGCCCGAAGGCCGGGGCGCCAAGTTCGTCCAGCGGAAAAAGGCCACAAAAACGGGCGGGCTATAGCCTTGGGAGGTGGGGCTGGCCAACTTCGTCCGCCGGACTCGGAATGGCGCGAGACTGTGCGAGGCGCCTCCATGTGCCAAAAATAGGCCGCGGGCACAGCCGCGCCCAAAAATACCCGCCCAAAGGCCGGGGCGCCAAGTTCGTCCAGCGGAAAAAGGCCACAAAAACGGGTGGGCTATAGCCTTGGGGGGTGGGGCTGGCCAACTTCGTCCGCCGGACTCGGAACGGTGCGAGACTTTGCGAGGCGCCTCCATGTGCCAAAAATAGGCCGCGGGCACAGCTGCGCCCAAAAATACCCGCCCGAAGGCCGGGGCGCCAAGTTCGTCCAGCGGAAAAAGGCCACAAAAACGGTTGGGCTATAGCCTTGGGGGGTGGGGCTGGCCAACTTCGTCCGCCGGACTCGGAATGGCGCGAGACTTTGCAAGGCGCCTCCGTGTGCCAAAAATAGGCCGCGGGCACAGCCGCGCCCAAAAATACCCTCCCGAAGGCCGGGACGCCAAGTTCGTCCTGCGGAAAAAGGCCACAAAAACGGGTGGGCGCCTTGGGGGGTGGGGCTGGCCTACTTCATCCGCCGGACTCGGAATGGCGTGAGACTTTGCGAGGCGCCTCCGTGTGCCAAAAATAGGCCGCGGGCACAGCCGCGCCCAAAAATACCCGCCCGAAGGCCGGGGCGCCAAGTTCGTCCAGCGGAAAAAGGCCACAAAAACGGGCGGGCTATAGCCTTGGGGGGTGGGGCTGGCCAACTTCGTCCGCCGGACTCGGAATGGCGCGAGACAGTGCGAGGCGCCTCCGTGTGCCAAAAATAGGCCGCGGGCACAGCCGCGCCCAAAAATACCCGCCCGAAGGCCGGGGCTCCAAGTTCGTCCAGCGGAAAAAGGCCACAAAAACGGGTGGGCTATAGCCTTGGGGGGTGGGGCTGGCCAACTTCGTCCGCCGGACTCGGAATGGCGCGAGACTTTACGAGGCGCCGCCGTGTGCCAAAAATAGGCTGCGGACACAGCCGCGCCCAAAAATACCCCCCCAAAGGCCGGGGCGCCAAGTTCGTCCAGCGGAAAAAGGCCACAAAAACGGGTGGGCTATAGCCTTGGGGGGTGGGGCTGGCCAACTTCGTCCGCCGGACTCGGAATGGCGCGAGACTTTGCGAAGCGCCTCCATGTGCCAAAAATAGGCCGCTGGCACAGCCGCGCCCAAAAATACCCGCCCGAAGGCCGGGGCGCCAAGTTCATCCAGCGGAAAAAGGCCACAAAAACGGGTGGACTATAGCCTTGGGGGGTGGGGCTGGCCAACTTCGTCCGCCGGACTCGGAATGGCGTGAGACTTTGCAAGGCACCTCCATGTGCCAAAAATAGGATGCGGGCACAGCCGCGTCCAATAATACCCGCCCGAAGACCGGGGCGCCAAGTTCGTCCAGCGGAAAAAGGCCACAAAAACGGGTGGGCTATAGCCTTGGGGGGTGGGGCTGGCCAACTTCGTCCGCCGGACTCGGAATGGCGCGAGACTTTGCGAGGCGCCTCCGTGTGCCAAAAATAGGCCGCGGGCGCAGCCGCTCCCAAAAATACCCGCCCGAAGGTCGGGGCGCCAAGTTCGTCCAGCGGAAAAAGGCCACAAAAACGCGTGGGCTATAGACTTGGGGGGTGGGGCTGGCCAACTTCATCCGCCGGACTCGGAATGGCGAGAAACTTTGCGAGGCGCCTCCGTGTGCCAAAAATAGGCCGCGGACACAGCCGCGCCCAAAAATACGAGCCCGAAGGCCGGGGCGCCAAGTTCGTCCAGCGGAAAAAGGCCACAAAAACGGTTGGGCTATAGCCTTGGGGGGTGGGGCTAGCCAACTTCGTCCGCCGGACTCGGAATGGCGCGAGACTTTGCAAGGCGCCTCCGTGTCCCAAAAATAGGCCGCGGGCACAGCCGCGCCCAAAAATACCCTCCCGAAGGCCGGGACGCCAAGTTCGTCCCGCGGAAAAAGGCCACAAAAACGGGTGGGCGCCTTGTGGGGTGGGGCTGGCCAACTTCGTCCGCCGGACTCGGAATGGCGTGAGACTTTGCGAGGCGCCTCCGTGTTCCAAAAATAGGCCGTGGGCACAGCCGCTCCCAAAAATACCGGCCCGAAGGCCGGGGCGCCAAGTTCGTCCAGCGCAAAAAGGCCACAAAAACGCGTGGGCTATAGCCTTGGGGGGTGGGGCTGGGCAACTTCATCCGCCGGACTCGGAATGGCGCGAGACTTTGCGAGGCGCCTCCGTGTGCCAAAAATAGGCCGCGGGCACAGCCGCGCCCAAAAATACCAGCCCGAAGGCCGGGGCGCCAAGTTCGTCCAGCGGAAAAAGGCCACAAAAACAGTTGGGCTATAGCCTTGGGGGGTGGGGCTGGCCAACTTCGTCCGCCGGACTCGGAATGGCGCGAAACTTTGCAAGTCGCCTCCGTGTGCCAAAAATAGGCCGCGGGCACAGCCGCGCCCAAAAATACCCTCCCGAAGGCCGGGACGCCAAGTTCGTCCTGCGGAAAAAGAACACAAAAACGGGTGGGCGCCTTGGGGGGTGGGGCTGGCCTACTTCGTCCGCCGGACTCGGAATGGCGTGAGACTTTGCAAGGCGCCTCCGTGTGCCAAAAATAGGCCGCGGGCACAGCCGCGTAAAAACATACCCGCCCGAAGGCCGGGGCGCCAAGTTCGTCCAGCGGAAAAAGGCCACAAAAACGGGTGGGCTATAGCCTTGGGGGGTGGGGCTGGCCAACTTCGTCCGCCGGACTCGGAACGGTGCGAGACTTTGCGAGGCGCCTCCGTGTGCCAAAAATAGGCCATGGGGCACAGCCGCGCTCAAAAATACCCGCCCAAAGGCCGGGGCGCCAAGTTCGTCCAGCGGAAAAAGGGCACAAAAACGGGTGGGCTATAGCCTTGGGGGGTGGGGCTGGCCAACTTCGTCCGCCGGACTCGGAACGGCGCGAGACGTTGCGAGGCGCCCCAAAGTGCCAAAAATAGGCCGCGGGCACAGCCGCGCCCAAAAATACCCGCCCAAAGGCCGGGGCGCCAAGTTCGTCCAGCGGAAAAAGGGCACAAAAACGGGTGGGCTATAGCCTTGGGGGGTGGGGCTGGCCAACTTCGTCCGCCGGACTCGGAACGGTGCGAGACTTTGCGAGGCGCCTCTGTGTGCCAAAAATAGGTCAAGGGCACAGCTGCGCCCAAAAATACCCGCCCGAAGGCCGGGCGCCAAGTTCGTCCCAGCGGAAAAAGGCCACAAAACGGGTTGGGCTATAGCCTTGGGGGTGGGGCTGGCCGACTTCGTCCGCCGGACTCGGAATGGCGCGAGACTTTGCAAGGCACCTCCGTTTGCCAAAAATAGGCCAGCGGGCACAGCCGCGCCCAAAAATACCCCGAAGGCCGGGACGCTGTCTTCGTCCTGCGGAAAAAGGCCACAAAAACGGGTGGGCGCCTTGGGGGGTGGGGCTGGCCTACTTCATCCGCCGGACTCGGAATGGCGTGAGACTTTGCGAGGCGCCTCCGTGTGCCAAAAATAGGCCGCGGGCACAGCCGCGCCCAAAAATACCCGCCCGAAGGCCGGGGCGCCAAGTTCGTCCAGCGGAAAAGGGCCACAAAAACGGGCGGGCTATAGCCTTGGGGGGTGGGCTGGCCAACTTCGTCCGCCGGACTCGGAATGGCGCGAGACAGTGCGAGGCGCCTCCGTGAGCCAAAAATAGGCCGCGGGCACAGCCGCGCCCAAAAATACCCGCCCGAAGGCCGGGGCGCCAAGTTCGTCCAGCGGAAAAAGGCCACAAAAACGGGCGGGCTATAGCCTTGGGAGGTGGGGCTGGCCAACTTCGTCCGCCGGACTCGGAATGGCGCGAGACTGTGCGAGGCGCCTCCCTGTGCCAAAAATAGGCCGCGGGCACAGCCGCGCCCAAAAATACCCGCCCGAAGGCCGGGGCGCCAAGTTCGTCCAGCGGAAAAAGGCCACAAAAACGGGTGGGCTATAGCCTTGGGGGGTGGGGCTGGCCAACTTCGTCCGCCGGACTCGGAACGGTGCGAGACTTTGCGAGGCGCCTCCGTGTGCCAAAAATAGGCCGCGGGCACAGCCGCGCCCAAAAATACCCACCCGAAGGCCGGGGCGCCAAGTTTGTCCAGCGGAAAAAGGCCACAAAAACGGTTGGGCTATAGCCTTGGGGGGTGGGGCTGGCAAACTTCGTCCGCCGGACTCGGAATGGCGCGAGACTTTGCAAGGCGCCTCCATGTGCCAAAAATAGGCCGCGGGCACAGCCGCGCCCAAAAATACCCTCCCGAAGGCCGGGACGCCAAGTTCGTCCTGCGGAAAAAGGCCACAAAAACGGGTGGGCTATAGCCTTGGGGGGTGAGGCTGGCCAACTTCGTCCGCCGGACTCGGAATGGCGCGAGACTTTGCGAGGGGCCTCCGTGTGCCAAAAATAGGCCGCGGGTACAGCCGCGCCCAAAAATAACCGCCCGAAGGCCAGGGCGCCAACTTCGTCCAGCGTAAAAAGGCCACAAAAACGGGTGGGCTATAGCCTTGGGGGGTGGGGCTGGCCAACTTCGTCCCCCGGACTCGGAATGGCGCGAGACTTTGCGAGGGGCCTCCATGCGCCAAAAATAGGCCGCGGGCACAGACGCGCCCAAAAATAACTGCCCGAAGGCCGGGGCGCCAAGTTCGTCCAGCGGAAAAAGGCCACAAAAACGGGTGGGCGATTGCCTTGGGGGGTGGGGCTGGCCAACTTCGTCCGCCGGACTCGGAATGGCGCGAGACTTTGCGAGGGGAATCCGTGTACCAAACATAGGCCGCGGGCACAGCCGCTCCCGAAAATAACCGCCCGAAGGCCGGGGCGCCAAGTTCGTCCAGCGGAAAAAGGCCACAAAAACGGGTGGGCGATTGCCTTGGGGGGTGGGGCTGGCCAACTTCGTCCGCCGGACTCGGAATGGCGCGAGACTTTGCGAGGGGCATCCGTGTACCAAACATAGGCCGCGGGCACAGCCGCGCCCGAAAATAACCGCCCGAAGGCCGGGGCGCCAAGTTCGTCCAGCGGAAAAAGGCCACAAAAACGGGTGGGCTATGGCCTTGGGGGGTGGGGCTGGCCAACTTCGTCCGCCGGACTCGGAATGGCGCGAGACTTTGCGAGGGGCCTCCGTGTGCCAAAAATAGGCCGCGGGCACAGCCGCGCCCAAAAATAACCGCCCGAAGGCCGGGGCGCCAAGTTCGTCCAGCGGAAAAAGACCACAAAAACGGGTGGGCTATAGCCTTGGGGGGTGGGGCTGGCCAACTTCGTCCGCCGGACTCGGAATGGTGCGAGACTTTACGAGGGGCCTCCGTGTGCCAAAAATAGGCCGCGGGCACAGCCGTACCCAAAAATAACTGCCCGAAGGCCGGGGCGCCAAGTTCGTCCAGCGGAAAAAGGCCACAACAACGGGTGGGCTATAGCCTTGCGGGGTGGGGCTGGCCAACTTCGTCCGCCGGACTCGGAATGGCACGAGACTTTGCGAGGGGCCTACGTGTGCCAAAAATAGGCCGCGGGCATAGCCGCGCCGAAATATAACAGCCCGAAGGCCGGGGCGCCAAGTTCGTCCAGCGGAAAAAGGCCACAAAAACGGGTGGGCTATATAGCCTTGGGGGGTGGGGCCGCCCAACTTTGTCCGCCGGACTCGGAATGGCGCGAGACTTTGCGAGGGGCCTCCGTGTGCCAAAAATAGGCCGCGGGCACAGCCGCGCCCAAAAATAACCGCCCGAAGGCCGGGGCGCCAAGTTCGTCCTGCGGAAATAGGCCACAAAAACGGGTGGGCTATAGCCTTGGGGGGTGGGGCTGGCCAACTTCGTCCGCCGGACTCGGAATGGCGCGAGACTTTACGAGGGGCCTCCGTGTGCCAAAAATAGGCCGCGGGCACAGCCGTACCCAAAAATAACTGCCCGAAGGCCGGGGCGCCATGTTCGTCCAGCGGAAAAAGGCCACAAAAACTGGTGGGCTATATAGCCTTGGGGGGTGGGGCTGCCCAACTTCGTCCGCCGGACTCGGAATGGTGCGAGACTTTACGAGGGGCCTCCGTGTGCCAAAAATAGGCCGCGGGCACAGCCGCGCCCAAAAATAACCGCCCGAAGGCCGGGGCGCTAAGTTGGTCCAGCAGAAAAAGGCCAAAAAAACGGGTGCGTTATAGCCTTGGGGGGTGGGGCTGGCCCATTTCGTCCGCCGGACTCGGAATGGCACGAGACTTTGCGAGGGGCCTCCGTGTGCCAAAAATAGGCCGCGGGCACAGCCGCGCCCAAATATAACCGCCCGAAGACCGGGGCACCAAGTTCGTCCCGCGGAAAAAGGCCACAAAAACGGGTGGGCTATATAGCCTTGGGGGGTGGGGCTGGCCAACATCATCCGCCGGACTCGGAATGGCGCGAGACTTTGCGACGGGCCTCCGTGTGCTAAAAATAGGCCGCGGGGAGAGCCGTGCCCAAAACAAACCGCCCCAAGGCCGGGACGCCAAGTTCGTCCAGTGGAAAAAGGCCACAAAAACGGGTGGGCTATAGCCTTGGGGGGTGGGGCTGGCCAACTTCGTCCGCCGGACTCGGAATGGCGCAAAACTTTGCGAGGGGCCTCCGTGTGCCAAAAATAGGCCGCGGGCACAGCTGCACACAAAAATACCCGCCCGAAGGCCGGGGCGCCAAGTTCGTCCAGCGGAAAAAGGCCACAAAAACGGGTGGGCTATAGCCTTGGGGGTTGGGGCTGGCCAACTTCGTCCGCCGGACTCGGAATAGCGTGAGACTTTGCGAGGCGCCTCCGTGTGGCAAAAATAGGCTGCGGGCGCAGCCGCATCCAAAAATACCTGCCCGAAGGCCGGGGCGCCAAGTTCGTCCAGCGGAACAAGGCCACAAAAATGGGTGGGCTATAGCCTTGGGGGGTGGGGCTGGCCAACTTCGTCCGCCGGACTCGGAATGGCGCGAGACTTTACGAGGTGCCTCCGTGTGCCAAAAATAGGCCGCGGGCACAGCCGCGCCAAAAAATACCTGCCCGAAGGCCGGGGCGCCAAGTTCGTCCAGCGGAAAAAGGCCACAAAAATGGGTGGGCTATAGCCTTGGGGGGTGGGGATGGCCAACTTCGTCCGCCGGACTCGGAATGGCTCGAGAATTTGTGAGGCGCCTCCGTGTGCCAAAAATAGGCCACGGGCACAGCCGCACACAAAAATACCCACCCAAAGGCCGGGGCGCCAAGTTCGTCCAGCGGAAAAAGGCCACAAAAACGGGTGGGCTATAGCCTTGGGGGTTGGGGCTGGCCAACTTCGTCCGCCGGACTCGGAATAGCGTGAGACTTTGCGAGGCGCCTCCGTGTGGCAAAAATAGGCTGCGGGCGCAGCCGCGTCCAAAAATACCCGCCCGAAGGCCGGGGCGCCAAGTTCGTCCAGCGGAACAAGGCCACAAAAATGGGTGGGCTATAGCCTTGGGGGGTGGGGCTGGCCAACTTCGTCCGCCGGACTCGGAATGGCGTGAGACTTTGCGAGGCGCCTCCGTGTGACAAAAATAGGCCGCGGGCAGAGCCAAGCCCAAAAATAACCGCGCGAACGCCGGGGCGCCAATCTCGTCCAGCGGAAAAAGGCCACAAAAACGGGTGGGCTATATAACCTTGGGGGGTGGGGCTGGCCAACTTCGTCCGCCGGACTCGGAATGGCGCGAGACTTTGCGAGGCGCCTCCGTGTGCCAAAAATAGGCCGCGGGCACAGCCGCGCCAAAAAATACCTGCCCGAAGGCCGGGGCGCCAAGTTCGTCCAGCGGAAAAAGGCCACAAAAATGGGTGGGCTATAGCCTTGGGGGGTGGGGATGGCCAACTTCGTCCGCCGGACTCGGAATGGCTCGAGAATTTGTGAGGCGCCTCCGTGTGCCAAAAATAGGCCGCCGGAACAGCCGCGCCCAAAAACACCCGGCCGAAGGCCGGGGTGCCTAATTCGTCCAGCGGAAAAAGGCCACAAAATCGGGTGGGCTATAGCCTTGGGGGGTGGGGCTGGCCAACTTCGTCCACCGGACTCGGAATGATGCGAGACTTTGCGAGGCTCCTCCGTGTGCCAAAAATAGGTCGCGGCCACAGCCGCGCCCAAAAATACCCGCCCGAAGGCCAGGGCGCCAAGTTCGTCCAGCGAAAAAGGCCACAAAAACGGGTGGGCTATAGCCCTGGGGGGTGGGGCTGGCCAACTTCGTCCGCCGGACTCGGAATGGCGTGAGACTTTGCGAGGCGCCTCCGTGTGACAAAAATAGGCCGCGGGCAGAGCCAAGCCCAAAAATAACCGCGCGAACGCCGGGGCGCCAAGTTCGTCCAGCGGAAAAAGGCCACAAAAACGGGTGGGCTATAACCTTGGGGGGTGGGGCTGGCCAACTTCGTCCGCCGGACTCGGAATGGCGCGAGACTTTGCGAGGCGCCTCCGTGTGCCAAAAATAGGCCGCGGGCACAGCCGCACACAAAAATACCCGCCCGAAGGCAGGGGCGCCAAGTTCGTCCAGCGGAAAAAGGCCACAAAAACGGGTGGGCTATAACCTTGGGGGTTGGGGCTGGCCAACTTCGTCCGCCGGACTCGGAATGGCGTGAGACTTTGCGAGGCGCCTCCGTGTGGTAAAAATAGGCCGCGGGCACGGCCGCGCCCAAAAATACCCGCCCGAAGGCCGGGGCGCCAAGTTCGTCCAGCGGAAAAAGGGCACAAAAACGGGTGGGCTATATACTTGGGGGGTGGGGCTGGCCAACTTCGTCCGCCGGACTTGGAATGGCGCGAGACTTTGCGAGGTGCCTCCGTGTGCCAAAAATAGGCCACGGGCACAGCCGCGCCCAAAAATACACTCCCGAAGGCCGGGGCGCCAAGTTCGTCCAGCGGAAAAAGGCCACAAAAACGGGTGGGCTATAGCCTTGGGGGGTGGGGCTGGCCAACTTCGTCCGCCGGACTCGGAATGGCGCGAGACTTTTCGAGGCGCCTCCGTGTGCCAAAAATAGGCCGCGGGCACAGCCGCGCCCAAAAACACCCGCCCGACGGCCGGGGCGCCAAGTTCGTCCAGCGGAAAAAGGCCACAAAAACTAATGGGCTATAGCCTTGGGGGGTGGGGCTGGCCCACTTCGTCCGCCGGACTCGGAATGGCGCGAGACTTTGCGAGGCGCCTCCGTGTGCCAAAAATAGGCCGCGGGCACAGCCGCGCCCAAAAATACCCGCCCGACGGCCGGGGCGCCAAGTTCGTCCAGCGGAAAAAGGCCACAAAAACTGGTGGGCTATAGCCTTGGGGGTTGGGGCTGGCCAACTTCGTCCGCCGGACTCGGAATGGCGCGAGAGTTTGCGAGGCGCCTCCGTGTGCCAAATATAGGCTGCGGCACAGCCGCGCCCAAAAATACCCGCCGAAGGCCGGGGCGCCAAGTTCGTCCAGCGGAAAAAGGCCACAAAAACGGGTGGGATATAGCCTTGGGGGGTGGGGCTGGCCAACTTCGTCCGCCGGACTCGGAATGGCGCGAGACATTGCGAGGCGCCTCCGTGTGCCAAAAATAGGCCGTGGGCACAGCCGCGCCCAAAAATACCCGCCCGAAGGCCGGGGCTCCAAGTTCGTCCAGCGGTAAAAGGCCACAAAAACAGGTGGGCTATAGCCTTGGGGGGTGGGGCTGGCCAACTTCGTCCGCCGGACTCGGAATGGCGCGAGACTTTGCGAGGTGCCTCCGTGTGCCAAAAATAGGCCGCGGGCACAGCCGCGCCCAAAAATACCCGCCGGAGGCCGGGGCGCCAAGTTCGTCCAGCGGAAAAAGGCCACAAAAACGGGTGGGATATAGCCTTGGGGGGTGGGGCTGGCCAACTTCGTCCGCCGGACTCGGAATGGCGCAAGACTTTGCGAGGCACCTCCGTGTGCCATAAGAGTCCGCGGGCACAGCCGCGCC
Organism: Citrus cavaleriei; assembly: GCA_030448935.1. NCBI lineage: Eukaryota > Viridiplantae > Streptophyta > Magnoliopsida > Sapindales > Rutaceae > Citrus > Citrus cavaleriei. Next base: position 137,834 of record JAUJEM010000401.1, on the reverse strand, counting down.
CAAAAATACCCGCCCGAAGGCCGGGGCGCCAAGTTCGCCCAGCGGAAAAAGGCCACAAAAACGGGTCGGCTATAGCCTTGGGGGGTGGGGCTGGCCAACTTCGTCCGCCGGACTCGGAATGGCGCTAGACTTTCCGAGGCGCCTCCGTGTGCCAAAAATAGGCCGCGGGCACAGCCGCGCCCAAAAATACCCGCCCGAAGGCCGGGGCGCCATGTTCGTCCAGCAGAAAAAGGCCAGAAAAACGGGTGGGCTATAGCCTTGGGGGGTGGGGCTGGCCAACTTCGTCCGCCGGAATCGGAATGGCGCGAGACTTTGCGAGGCGCCTCCGTGTGCCAAAAATAAGCCGCGGGAACAGCTGCGCCAAAAAATACCCGCCCGAAGGCCGGGGCGCCAAGTTCGTCCAGCGGAAAAAGGCCACAAAAACGGGTGGGCTGTAGCCTTGGGGGCTGGGGCTGGCCCACTTCGTCCGCCGGACTCGGAATGGCGCGAGACTTTGCGAGGCGCATCCGTGTGCCAAAAGTAGGCCGCGGGCACGGCCGCGTCCAAAAATACCCGCCCGAAGGCCGGGGCGCCAAGTTCGTCCAGCAGAAAAAGGCCACAAAAACGGGTGGGCTATAGCCTTGGGGGGTGGGGTTGGCCAACTTCGTCCGCCGGACTCGGAATGGCGCGAGACTTTGCTAGGGACCTCCGTGTGCCAAAAATAGGCCGCGGGCACAGCCGCGCCCAAAAATACCCCCCCGAAGGCCGGGGCGCCAAGTTCGTCCAGCGGAAAAAGGCCACAAAAACGGGTGGGCCATAGCCTTGGGGGGTGGGGCTGGCCCACTTCGTCCGCCGGACTCGGAATGGGACGAGAGTTTGCCAGGCGCCTCCGTTTGCCAAAAATAAGCGGCGGGCACAGCCGCGCACAAAAATACCCGCCCGAAGGCCGGGGCGCCAAGTTCGTCCAGCGGAAAAAGGCCCCAAAAACGGGTGGGCTATAGCCTTGGGGGGTGGGGCTGGCCAACTTCGTCCGCCGGAATCGGAATGGCGCGAGACTTTGCAAGGCGCCTCCGTGTGCAAAAAATAGGCCGCGGGCACAGCCGCACCCAAAAATACCCCCCCGAAGGCCGGGGCGCCAAGTTCGTCCAGCGGAAAAAGGCCACAAAAACGGGTGGGCCATAGCCTTGGGGGGTGGGGCTGGCCAACTTCGTCCGCCGGACTCGGAATGGCGCGAGAGTTTGCGAGGCGCCTCCGTGTGCCAAAAATAAGCCACGGGCACAGCCGCGCACAAAAATACCCGCCCGAAGGCCGGGGCGCCAAGTTCGTCCAGCGGTAAAAGGCCCCAAAAACGGGTGGGCTATAGCCTTGGGGGGTGGGGCTGGCCAACTTCGTCCGCCGGAATCGGAATGGCGCGAGACTTTGCAAGGCGCCTCCGTGTGCAAAAAATAGGCCGCGGGCACAGCCGTACCCAAAAATACCCCCCCGAAGGCCGGGGCGCCAAGTTCGTCCAGCGGAAAAAGGACACAAAAACGGGTGGGCCATAGCCTTGGGGGGTGGGGCTGGCCAACTTCGTCCGCCGGACTCGGAATGGCGCGAGACTTTGCGAGGCGCCTCCGTGTGCCAAAAATAGGCCGCGGGCACAGCCGCGCCCAAAAATACCCGCCCGAAGACCGGGACGCCAAGTTCGTCCAGCGCAAAAAGGCCACAAAAACGGGTGGGCTATAGCCTTGGGGGGTGGGGCTGGCCAACTTCGTCCGCCGGACTCGGAATGGCGTGAGACTTTGCGAGGCGCCTCCGTGTGCCAAAAATAGGCCGCGGGCATAGCCGCGCCCAAAAATACCTGCCCGAAGGCCGGGGCGCCAAGTTCGTCCAGCGGAAAAAGGCCACAAAAACGGGTGGGCTATAGCCTTGGGGGCTGGGGCTGGCCAACTTCGTCCGCCGGACTCGGAATGGCGCGAGACTTTGCGAGGCACCTCCGTGTGCCAAAAAAAGGCCGCGGGCACAGCCGCGCCCAAAAATACCCGCCCGAAGGCCGGGGCGCCATGTTCGTCCAGCAGAAAAAGGCCACAAAAACGGGTGGGCAATAGCCTTGGGGGGTGGGGTTGGCCAACTTCGTCCGCCGGACTCGGAATGGCGCGAGACTTTGCAAGGCGCCTCCGTGTGCCAAAAATAGGCCGCGGGTACAGCCGCGCCCAAAAATACCCCCCCGAAGGCCGGGGCGCCAAGTTCGTCCAGCGGAAAAAGGCCACAAAAACGGGTGGGCCATAGCCTTGGGGGGTGGGGCTGGCCAACTTCGTCCGCCGGACTCGGAATGGCGCGAGAGTTTGCGAGGCGCCTCCGTGTGCCAAAAATAAGCCACGGGCACAGCCGCGCCCAAAAATACCCGCCCGAAGGCCGGGGCGCCAAGTTCGTCCAGCGGTAAAAGGCCACAAAAACGGGTGGGCTATAACGTTGGGGGGTGGGGCTGGCCAACTTCGTCCGCCGGACTCGGAATGGCGAGAGAATTTGCGAGGCGCCTCCGTGTGCCAAAAATAGGCCGCGGGCACAGCCATGCCCAAAAATACCCGCCCGAAGGCCGAGGCGCAAAGTTCGTCCAGCGGAAAAACGCCACAAAAACGGGTGGGCTATAGCCTTGGGGGGTCGGGCCGGCCCACTTCGTCCGCCGGACTCGGAATGGCGCGAGACTTTGCGAGGCGCCTCCGTGTGCCAAAAATAGGCCGCGGGCACAGCCGCGCCCAAAAATACCCGCCCGAAGACCGGGGCGCCAAGTTCGTCCAGCGCAAAAAGGCCACAAAAACGGGTGGGCTATAGCCTTGGGGGGTGGGGCTGGCCAACTTCGTCCGCCGGACTCGGAATGGCGTGAGACTTTGCGAGGCGCCTCCGTGTGCCAAAAATAGGCCGCGGGCATAGCCGCGCCCAAAAATACCCGCCCGAAGGCCGGGGCGCCAAGTTCGTCCAGCGGAAAAAGGCCACAAAAACGGGTGGGCTATAGCCTTGGGGGGTGGGGCTGGCCAACTTCGTCCGCCGGACTCGGAATGGCGCGAGACTTTGCGAGGCACCTCCGTGTGCCAAAAATAGGCCGCGGGCACAGCCGCGCCCAAAAATACCCGCCCGAAGGCCGGGGCGCCATGTTCGTCCAGCAGAAAAAGGCCACAAAAACGGGTGGGCAATAGCCTTGGGGGGTGGGGTTGGCCAACTTCGTCCGCCGGACTCGGAATGGCGCGAGACTTTGCAAGGCGCCTCCGTGTGCCAAAAATAGGCCGCGGGTACAGCCGCGCCCAAAAATACCCCCCCGAAGGCCGGGGCGCCAAGTTCGTCCAGCGGAAAAAGGCCACAAAAACGGGTGGGCCATAGCCTTGGGGGGTGGGGCTGGCCAACTTCGTCCGCCGGACTCGGAATGGCGCGAGAGTTTGCGAGGCGCCTCCGTGTGCCAAAAATAAGCCACGGGCACAGCCGCGCCCAAAAATACCCGCCCGAAGGCCGGGGCGCCAAGTTCGTCCAGCGGTAAAAGGCCACAAAAACGGGTGGGCTATAGCCTTGGGGGGTGGGGCTGGCCAACTTCGTCCGCCGGACTCGGAATGGCGCGAGAGTTTGCGAGGCGCCTCCGTGAGCCAAAAATAAGCCACGGGCACAGCCGCGCCCAAAAATACCCGCCCGAAGGCCGGGGCGCCAAGTTCGTCCAGCGGTAAAAGGCCACAAAAACGGGTGGGCTATAACGTTGGGGGGTGGGGCTGGCCAACTTCGTCCGCCGGACTCGGAATGGCGAGAGAATTTGCGAGGCGCCTCCGTGTGCCAAAAATAGGCCGCGGGCACAGCCATGCCCAAAAATACCCGCCCGAAGGCCGAGGCGCAAAGTTCGTCCAGCGGAAAAAGGCCACAAAAACGGGTGGGCTATAGCCTTGGGGGGTCGGGCCGGCCCACTTCGTCCGCCGGACTCGGAATGGCGCGAGACTTTGCAAGGCGTCTCCGTGTGCCAAAAATAGGTCGCGGGCACAGCCGCGCCCAAAAATACCCGCCCGAAGGCCGGGGCGCCAAGTTCGTCCAGCGGTAAAAGGCCACAAAAACGGGTGGGCTATAGCCTTGGGGGGTGGGGCTGGCCAACTTCGTCCGCCGGGCTCGGAATGGTTTGAGAATTTGCGAGGCGCCTCCGTGTGGCAAAAATAGGCCGCGGACACAGCCGCGCCCAAAAATACCCTCCCGAAGGCCGGGGCGCCAAGTTCGTCCAGCGGTAAAATGCCAAAAAAACGGGTGGGCTATAGCCTTGGGGGGTGGGGCTGGCCAACTTCGTCCGCCGGGCTCGGAATGGCGCGAGCCTTTGCGAGGCGCCTCCGTGTGCCAAAAATATGCCGCGGGCACAGCCGCTCCCAAAAATACCCGCCCGAAGGCCGGGGCGCCAAGTTCGTCCAGCGGTAAAAGGCCACAAAAACGGGTGGGCTATAGCCTTGGGGGGTGGGGCTGGCCAACTTCGTCCGCCGGACTCGGAATGGCGCGAGACATTGCGAGGTGCCTCCATGTGCCAAAAATAGGCCGCGGGCACCGCCGCGCCCAAAAATACCCGCCCGAAGGCCGGGGCGCCAAGTTCGTCCAGCGGTAAAATGCCAAAAAAACGGGTGGGCTATAGCCTTGGGGGGTGGGGCTGGCCAACTTCGTCCGCCGGGCTCGGAATGGCGCGAGCCTTTGCGAGGCGCCTCCGTGTGCCAAAAATATGCCGCGGGCACAGCCGCTCCCAAAAATACCCAGCCGAAGGCCGGGGCGCCAAGTTCGTCCAGCGGTAAAAGGCCACAAAAACGGGTGGGCTATAGCCTTGGGGGCTGGGGCTGGCCAACTTCGTCCGCCGTACTCGGACTGGCGCGAGACTTTGCGAGGCGCCTCCGTGTGCCAAAAATAGGCCGCGGGCACAGCCGCGCCCAAAAATACCCGCCCGAAGGCCGGGGCGCCAAGTTCGTCCAGCAGAAAAAGGCCACAAAAACGGGTGGGCAATAGCCTTGGGGGGTGGGGTTGGCCAACTTCGTCCGCCGGACTCGGAATGGCGCGAGCCTTTGCGAGGCGCCTCCGTGTGCCAAAAATAGGCCGCGGGCACAGCCGCTCCCAAAAATACCCGCCCGAAGGCCGGGGCGCCAAGTTCGTCCAGCGGTAAAAGGCCACAAAAACGGGTGGGCTATAGCCTTGGGGGGTGGGGCTGGCCAACTTCGTCCGCCAGACTCGGAATGGCGCGAGACTTTGTGAGGCGCCTCCGTGTGCCAAAAATAGGCCGCGGGCACAGCCGCGCCCAAAAATACCCGCCCGAAGGCCGGGGCGCCAAGTTCGTCCAGCAGAAAAAGGCCACAAAAACGGGTGGGCAATAGCCTTGGGGGGTGGGGTTGGCCAACTTCGTCCGCCGGACTCGGAATGGCGCGAGACTTTGCAAGGCGCCTCCGTGTGCCAAAAATAGGCCGCGGGCACAGCCGCGCCCAAAAATACCCGCCCGAAGGCCGGGACGCCAAGTTCGTCCAGCGGTAAAAGGCCACAAAAACGGGTGGGCTATAGCCTTGGGGGGTGGGGCTGGCTAACTTCGTCCGCCGGGCTCGGAATGGTGCGAGATTTTCTGAGGCGCCTCCGTGTGGCAAAAATAGGCCGCGGGCAAAGCCGCGCCCAAAAATACCCGCCCGAAGGCCGGGGCGCCAAGTTCGTCCAGCGGTAAAATGCCAAAAAAACGGGTGGGCTATAGCCTTGGGGGGGTGGGGCTGGCCAACTTCGTCCGCCGGGCTCGGAATGGTGCGAGCCTTTGCGAGGCGCCTCCGTGTGCCAAAAATAGGCGGCGGGCACAGCCGCTCCCAAAAATACCCGCCCGAAGGCCGGGGCGCCAAGTTCGTCCAGCGGTAAAAGGCCACAAAAACGGGTGGGCTATAGCCTTGGGGGGTGGGGCTGGCCAACTTCGTCCGCCAGACTTGGAATGGCGCGAGACTTTGTGAGGCGCCTCCATGTGCCAAAAATAGGCCGCGGGCACTGCCGCGCCCAAAAATACCCCCCCGAAGGCCGGGGCGCCAAGTTCGTCCAGCGGAAAAAGGCCACAAAAACGGGTGGGCTATAGCCTTGGGGGGTTGGGCTGGCCAACTTCGTCCGCCGGACTCGGAATGGCGCGAGACTTTGCGTGGTGCCTCCGTGAGCCAAAAATACGCCGCGGGCACAGCCGCTCCCAAAAATACCCGCCCGAAGGCCGGGGCGCCAAGTTCGTCCAGCGGTAAAAGGCCACAAAAACGGGTGGGCTATAGCCTTGGGGGGTGGGGCTGGCCAACTTCGTCTGCCGGACTCGGAATGGCGCTAGACTTTGTGAGGCGCCTCCGTGTGCCAAAAAAAGGCCGGGGCGCCAAGTTCGTCCAGCGGTAAAAGGCCACAAAAACGGGTGGGCTATAGCCTTGGGGGGAGGGGCTGGCCAACTTCGTCCGCCGGACTCGGAATGGCGCGAGACTTTGCGAGGCGCCTCCGTGTACCAAAAATAGGCCGCGGCCACAGCCGCGCCCAAAAATACCCGCCCGAAGGCCGGGGCGCCAAGTTCGTCCAGCGGTAAAAGGCCACAAAAACGGGTGGGCTATAGCCTTGGGGGGTGGGGCTGGCCAACTTCGTCCGCCGGACTCGGAATGGCGCTAGACTTTGTGAGGCGCCTCCGTGTGCCAAAAAAAGGCCGGGGCGCCAAGTTCGTCCAGCGGTAAAAGGCCACAAAAACGGGTGGGCTATAGCCTTGGGGGGAGGGGCTGGCCAACTTCGTCCGCCGGACTCGGAATGGCGCGAGACTTTGAGAGGCGCCTCCGTGAACCAAAAATAGGCCGCGGGCACAGCCGCGCCCAAAAATACCCGCCCGAAGGCCGGGCCGCCAAGTTCGTCCAGCGGTAAAAGGCCACAAAAACGGGTGGGCTATAGCCTTGGGGGGTGGGGCTGGCCAACTTCGTCTGCCGGACTCGGAATGGCGCTAGACTTTGTGAGGCGCCTCCGTGTGCCAAAAAAAGGCCGGGGCGCCAAGTTCGTCCAGCGGTAAAAGGCCACAAAAACGGGTGGGCTATAGCCTTGGGGGGAGGGGCTGGCCAACTTCGTCCGCCGGACTCGGAATGGCGCGAGACTTTGCGAGGCGCCTCCGTGTACCAAAAATAGGCCGCGGGCACAGCCGCGCCCAAAAATACCCGCCCGAAGGCCGGGCCGCCAAGTTCGTCCAGCGGTAAAAGGCCACAAAAACGGGTGGGCTATAGCCTTGGGGGGTGGGGCTGGCCAACTTCGTCCGCCGGACTCGGAATGGCGCTAGACTTTGTGAGGCGCCTCCGTGTGCCAAAAAAAGGCCGGGGAGCCAAGTTCGTCCAGCGGTAAAAGGCCACAAAAACGGGTGGGCTATAGCCTTGGGGGGAGGGGCTGGCCAACTTCGTCCGCCGGACTCGGAATGGCGCGAGACTTTGAGAGGCGCCTCCGTGAACCAAAAATAGGCCGCGGGCACAGCCGCGCCCAAAAATACCCGCCCGAAGGCCGGGCCGCCAAGTTCGTCCAGCGGTAAAAGGCCACAAAAACGGGTGGGCTATAGCCTTGGGGGGTGGGGCTGGCCAACTTCGTCCGCCGGGCTCGGAATGGCGTGAGACTTTGCGAGACCCCTCCATGTGCCAAATATAGGCCGCGGGCACAGCCGCGCCCAAAAATACCCGCCCGAAGGCCGGGGCGCCAAGTTCGTCCAGCGGTAAAAGGCCACAAAAACGGGTGGGCTATAGCCTTGGGGGGTGGGGCTGGCCAACTTCGTCCGCCGGACTCGGAATGGCGCGAGACTCTGCGAGGCGCCTCCGTGTGGCAAAAATAGGCACCGGGCACAGCCGCACCCAAAAATACCCGCCCGAAGGCCGGGGCGCCATGTTCGTCCAGCGGTAAAAGGCCACAAAAACGGGTGGGCTATAGCCTTGGGGGGTGGGGCTGGCCAACTTCGTCCGCCGGACTCGGAATGGCGCGAGACTTTGCGAGGCGCCTCCGTGTGGCAAAAATAGGCAGCGGGCACAGCCGCACCCAAAAATACCCGCCCGAAGGCCGGGGCGCCAAGTTCGTCCAGCGGTAAAAGGCCACAAAAACGGGTGGGCTATAGCCTTGGGGGGTGGGGCTGGCCAACTTCATCCGCCGGACTCGGAATGGCGCTAGACTTTGTGAGGCGCCTCCGTGTGCCAAAAAAAGGCCGGGGCGCCAAGTTCGTCCAGCGGTAAAAGGCCACAAAAACGGGTGGGCTATAGCCTTGGGGGGTGGGGCTGGCCAACTTCGTCCGGCGGACTCGGAATGGCGCGAGACTTTGCGAGGCGCCTCCGTGTACCAAAAATAGGCCGCGGGCACAGCCGCGCCCAAAAATACCCGCCCGAAGGCCGGGCCGCCAAGTTCGTCCAGCGGTAAAAGGGCACAAAAACGGGTGGGCTATAGCCTTGGGGGGTGGGGCTGGCCAACTTCGTCCGCCGGGCTCGGAATGGCGTGAGACTTTCCGAGACCCCTCTATGTGCCAAATATAGGCCGCGGACACAGCCGCGCCCAAAAATACCCGCCCGAAGGCCGGGGCGCCAAGTTCGTCCAGCGGTAAAAGGCCACAAAAACGGGTGGGCTATAGCCTTGGGGGGTGGGGCTGGCCAACTTCGTCCGCCGGACTCGGAATGGCGCGAGACTTTGCGAGGCGCCTCCGTGTGGAAAAAATAGGCAGCGGCCACAGCCGCACCCAAAAATACCCGCCCGAAGGCCGGGGCGCCAAGTTCGTCCAGCGGTAAAATGCCACAAAAACGGGTGGGCTATAGCCTTGGGGGGTGGGGCTGGCCAACTTCGTCCGCCGGACTCGGAATGGCGCTAGACTTTGTGAGGCGCCTCCGTGTGCCAAAAAAAGGCCGGGGCGCCAAGTTCGTCCAGCGGTAAAAGGCCACAAAAACGGGTGGGCTATAGCCTTGGGGGGTGGGGCTGGCCAACTTCGTCCGCCGGACTCGGAATGGCGCGAGACTTTGCGAGGCGCCTCCGTGTACCAAAAATAGGCCGCGGGCCCAGCTGCGTCCAAAAATACCCGCCCGAAGGCCGGGCCGCCAAGTTCGTCCAGCGGTAAAAGGCCACAAAAACGGGTGGGCTATAGCCTTGGGGGGTGGGGCTGGCCAACTTCGTCCGCCGGGCTCGGAATGGCGTGAGACTTTGCGAGACCCCTCCATGTGCCAAAAACAGGCCGCGAGCACAGCCGCGCCCAAAAATACCCGCCCGAAGGCCGGGGCGCCAAGTTCGTCCAGCGGTAAAAGGCCACAAAAACGGGTGGGCTATAGCCTTGGGGGGTGGGGCTGGCCAACTTTGTCCGCCGGACTCGGAATGGCGCGAGACTTTGCGAGGCGCCTCCGTGTGGCAAAAATAGGCAGCAGGCACAGCCGCGCCCAAAAATACCCGCCCGAAGGCCGGGGCGCCAAGTTCGTCCAGCGGTAAAATGCCACAAAAACGGGTGGGCTATAGCCTTGGGGGGTGGGGCTGGCCAACTTCGTCCGCCGGGCTCGGAATGGCGCGAGACTTTGTGAGGCACCTCCGTGTGCCAAAAATAGGCCGCGGGCACAGCCGCTCCCAAAAATACCCGCCCGAAGGCCTGGGCGCCAAGTTCGTCCAGCGGTAAAAGGCCACAAAAACGGGTGGGCTATAGCCTCGGGGGGTGGGGCTGGCCAACTTCGTCCGCCGGACTCGGAATGGGGCGAGACTTTGCGAGGTGCCTCCATGTACTAAAAATTGGCCGCGGGCACAGCCGCGCCCAAAAATACAAGCCCGAAGGCCGGGGCGCCAAGTTCGTCCTGTGGAAAAAGGGCACAAAAACGGGTGGGCTATAGCCTTGGGGGGTGGGGCTGGCCAAGTTCGTCCGCCGGACTCGGAATGGCGCGAGGCTTTGCGTGGCGCCTCCGTGCGCCAAAAATAGGCCGCGGGCACAGCCGCGCCCAAAAATACCCGCCCGAAGGCCGGGGCGCCAAGTTCGTCCAGCGGTAAAAGGCAACAAAAACGGGTGGGCTATAGCCTTGGGGGTTGGGGCCGGCCAACTTCGTCCGCCGGACTCGAAATGGCGCGAGACTTTGCGAGGCACCTCCGTGCGCCAAAGATAGGCCGCGGGCACAGCCGCGCCCAAAAATACCCCCCCGAAGGGCGGGGCGCCAAATTCGTCCAGCGGTAAAAGGCCACAAAAACGGGTGGGCTATAACCTTGGGGGGTGGGGCTGGCCAACTTCGTCCGCCGGACTCGGAATGGCGCGAGACTTTGCGAGGCGCTTCCGTGTGCCAAAAATAGGCCGCGGGCACAGCCACCCCCAAAAATAACCGCCCGAAGGCCGGGGCGCCCAGTTCGTCCAGCGGTAAAAGGCCACAAAAACGGGTGGGCTATAGCCTTAGGGGGTGGGGCCGGCCAACTTCGTCCGCCGGACTCGGAATGGCGCGAGACTTTGCGTGGCACCTCCGTGCGCCAAAGATAGGCCCCGGGCACAGCCGCGCCCAAAAATACCCCCCCGAAGGGCGGGGCGCCAAATTCGTCCAGCGGTAAAAGGCCACAAAAACGGGTGGGCTATAACCTTGGGTGGTGGGGCTGGCCAACTTCATCCGCCGGACTCGGAATGGCGCGAGACTTTGCGAGGCGCCTCCGTGTGCCAAAAATAGGCCGCGGGCACAACCGCGCCCAAAAATACCCGCCCGAAGGCCGGGGCGCCAAGTTCGTCCAGCGGTAAAAGGCCACAAAAACAGGTGGGCTATAGCCTTGGGGGGTGGGGCTGGCCAACTTTGTCCGCCGGACTCGGAATGGCGCGAGACTTTGCGAGGAGCCTCCGTGCGCCAAAAATAGGCCGCGGGCACAGCAGCGCCCAAAAATACACGCCCGAAGGCCGGGGCGCCAAGTTCGTCCAGCGGAAAAAGGCCACAAAAACGGGTGGGCTATAGCCTTGGGGGGTGGGGCTGGCCAACTTCGTCCGCCGGACTCGGAATGGCGCGAGACTTTGCGAGGCATCTCCGTGCGCCAAAAATAGGCCGCGGGCACAGCCGCGCCCAAAATTACCCGCCCGAAGGCTGGGACGCCAAGTTCGTCCAGCGGAAAAAGGCCACAAAAACGGGTGGGCTATAGCCTTGGGGGGTGGGGCTGGCCAACTTCGTCCGCCGGACTCGGAATGGCGCAAGACTTTGCAAGGCACCTCCGTGTGCCAAAAATAGGCCGCGGGCACAGCCGCACCCAAAAATACCCGCCCGAAGGCCGGGGCGCCAAGTTCGTCCAGCGGAAAAAGGCCACAAAAACGGGTGGGCTATAGCCTTGGGGGGTGGGGCTGGCCAACTTCGTCCGCCGGACTCGGAATGGCGCGAGACTTTGCGAGGCGCCTCCGTGTGCCAAAAATAGGGCGCGGGCATAGCCGCGCCCAAAAATACCCGCCCGAAGGCCGGGGCGCCAAGTTCGTCCAGAGGAAAAAGGCCACAAAAACGGGTGGGCTATAGGCTTGGGGGGTGGGGCTGGCCAACTTCGTCCGCCGGACTGGGAATGGCGCGAGACTTTGCGAGGCGCCTCCGTGTGCCAAAAATAGGCCGCGGGCACAGCCGCGCCCAAAAATACCCGCCCGAATGCCGGGGCGCCAAGTTCGTCCATCGTAAAAAGGCCGGAAAAACGGGTGGGCTGTAGCCTTGGGGGTGGGGCTGGCCAACCGTCCGCCGGACTCGGAATGGCGCGAGACTTTACGAGGCGCCTCCGTGTGCCAAAAATAGGCCGCGGGCACAGCCAGCGCCAAAAAGACCCGCCCGAAGGCCGGGGCGCCAAGTTCGTCCAGCGGAAAAAGTCCACAAAAACGGGTGGGCTATAGCCTTGGGGGGTGGGGCTGGCCAACTTCGTCCGCCGGACTCGGAATGGCGCGAGACTTTACGAGGCGCCTCCGTGCGCCAAAAATAGGCCGCGGACACACCATCGCACTAAAATACCCTCCCGAAGGACGGGGCCCCAAGTTCGTCCAGCGGAAAAAGGCCACAAAACGGGGTGGGCTATAGCCTTGGGGGGTGGGGCTGGCCAACTTCGTCCGCCGGACTCGGAATGGCGCGAGACTTTGCGAGGCGCCTACGTGTGCCAAAAATAGGCCGCGGGCACAGCCGCGCCCAAAATACCCGCCCGAAGGCCGGGGCGCCAAGTTCGTCCAGCGGAAAAAGGCCACAAAAACGGGTGGGCTATAGCCTTGGGGGGTGGGGCTGGCCAACTTCGTCCGCCGGACTCGGAATGGCGCGAGACTTTACGAGGCGCCTCCGTTTGCCAAAAATAGGCCGCGGACACAGCCGCGCCCAAAAATACCCGCCCGAAGGCCGGGGCGCCAAGTTCGTCCAGCGGAAAAAGGCCACAAAAAGGGGTGGGCTATAGCCTTGGGGGGTGGGGCTGGCCAACTTCGTCCGCCGGACTCGGAATGGCGCGAGACTTTGCGAGGCGCCTACGTTTGCCAAAAATAGGCCGCGGGCACAGCCGCGCCCAAAAATACCAGCCCGAAGGCCGGGGCGCCAAGGTCGTCCAGCGGAAAAAGGCCACAAAAACGGGTGGGCTATAGCCTTGGGGGGTGGGGCTGGCCAACTTCGTCCGCCGGACTCGGAATGGCGCGAGACTTTGCGAGGCACCTCCGTGTTCCAAAAATTGGCCGCGGGCACATCCGTGCACAAAAATACCCACCCGAAGGCCGGGGCGCCAAGTTCGTCCAGCGGAAAAAGGCCACAAAAACGGGTGGGCTATAGCCTTGGGGGGTGGGGCTGGCCAACTTCGTCCGCCGGACTCGGAATGGCGCGAGACTTTGCGAAGCGCCTCCGTGTGCCAAAAATAAGCCACGGGCACAGCCGCGCCCAAAAATACCCGCCCGAAGGCCGGGGCGCCAAGTTCGTCCAGCAGAAAAAGGCCACAAAAACGGGTGGGCTATAGCCTTGGGGGGTGGGGCTGGCCAACTTCGTCCGCCGGACTCGGAATGGCGCGAGACTTTGCGAGGCACCTCCGTGTGCCAAAAATAAGCCGCGGGCACAGCCGCGCCCAAAAATACCCGGCCGAAGGCCGGAGCGCCAAGTTCGTGTAGCGGAAAAAGGCCACAAAAACGGGTGGGCTATAGCCTTGCGGGGTGGGGCTGGGCAACTTCGTCCGCCGGACTCGGAATGGCACGAGACTTTACGAGGCACCTCCGTGAGCCAAAAATAGGCCGCGTCCACAGCCGCGCCCAAAAATACCCGCCCGAAGGCCGGGGCGCCAAGTTCGTCCAGCGGAAAAAGGCCACAAAAACGGGTGGGCTATAGCCTTGGGGGGTGGGGCTGGCCAACTTCGTCCGCCGGACTCGGAATAGCGCGAGACTTTGCGAGGCACCTCCGTGTGCCAAAAATAGGCTGCAGCCACAGCCGCGTCCAAAAATACCCGCCCGAAGGCCGGGGCGCCAAGTTCGCCCAGCGGAAAAAGGCCACAAAAACGGGTGGGCTATAGCCTCGGGGGGTGGGGCTGGCCAACTTCGTCCGCCGGACTCGGAATGGCGCGAGACTTTGCGAAGCGCCTCCGTGTGCCAAAAATAGGCCGCGTGCACAGCCGCGCACAAAAATACCCGCCCGAAGGCCGGGGCGCCAAGTTCGTCCAGCAGAAAAAGGCCACAAAAACGGGTGGGCTATAGCCTTGGGGGGTGGGGCTGGCCAACTTCGTCCGCCGGACTCGGAATGGCGCGAGACTTTGCGAGGCGCCTCTGTGTGCCAAAAATAGGCAGCGGGCACAGCCGCGCCCAAAAATACCCGCCCGAAGGCCGGGGCACCAAGTTCGTCCAGCGGAAAAAGGCCACAAAAACGGGTGGGCTATAGCCTTGGGGGGTGGGGCTGGCCAACTTCGTCCGCCGGACTCGGAATGGCGCGAGACTTTGCGAGGCGCCTCCGTGTGCCAAAAATAGGGCGCGGGCACAGCCGCGCCCAAAAATACCCGCCCGAAGGCCGGGGCGCCAAGTTCGACCAGAGGAAAAAGGCCACAAAAACGGGTGGGCTATAGGCTTGGGGGGTGGGGCTGGCCAACTTCGTCCGCCGGACTCGGAATGGCGCGAGACTTTGCAAGGCGCCTCCGTGTGCCAAAAATAGGCCGCGGGCACAGCCGCGACCAAAAATACCCGCCCGAAGGCCGGGGCGCCAAGTTCGTCCAGCGGAAAAAGGCCACAAAAACGGGTGGGCTATAGCCTTGGGGGGTGGGGCTGGCCAACTTCGTCCGCCGGACTCGGAATGGTGCGAGACTTTGCGAGGCACCTCCGTGTGCCAAAAATAGGCCGCGGGCACAGCCGCGCCCAAAAATACCTGCCCGAAGGCCGAGGCGCCAAGTTCATCTAGCGGAAAAAGGCCACAAAAACGGGCGGGCTATAGCCTTGGGGGGTGGGGCTGGCCAACTTCGTCCGCCGGACTCGGAATGGCACGAGATTTTGCGAGACGCCTCCGTGTGCCAAAAATAGGCCGCGGGGACAGCCGCGCCCAAAAATACCCGCCCGAAGGCCGAGGCGCCAAGTTCGTCTAGCGGAAAAAGGCCACAAAAACGGGCGGGCTATAGCCTTGGGGGGTGGGGCTGGCCAACTTCGTCCGCCGGACTCGGAATGGCACGAGATTTTGCGAGACGCCTCCGTGTGCCAAAAATAGGCCGCGGGCACAGCCGCGCCCAAAAATACCCGCCCGAAGGCCGAGGCGCCAAGTTCGTCCAGCGGAAAAAGGCCACAAAAATGGGTGGGCTATAGCCTTGGGGGGTGGGGCTGGCCAACTTCGTCCGCCGGACTCGGAATGGCGCGAGACTTTGCGAGGCGCCTCCGTGTGCCAAAAATAGGCCGCGGGCACAGCCGCGCCCAAAAATACCCGCCCGAAGGCCGAGGCGCCAAGTTCATCTAGCGGAAAAAGGCCACAAAAACGGGCGGGCTATAGCCTTGGGGGGTGGGGCTGGCCAACTTCGTCCGCCGGACTCGGAATGGCACGAGATTTTGCGAGACACCTCCGTGTGCCAAAAATAGGCCGCGGGCACAGCCGCGCCCAAAAATACCCGCCCGAAGGCCGAGGCGCCAAGTTCGTCCAGCGGAAAAAGGCCACAAAAACGGGTGGGCTATAGCCTTGGGGGGTGGGGCTGGCCAACTTCGTCCGCCGGACTCGGAATGGCGCGAGACTTTGCGAGGCGCCTCCGTGTGCCAAAAATAGGCCGCGGGCACAGCCGCGCCCAAAAATACCCGCCCGAAGGCCGAGGCGCCAAGTTCGTCTAGCGGAAAAAGGCCACAAAAACGGGCGGGCTATAGCCTTGGGGGGTGGGGCTGGCCAACTTCGTCCGCCGGACTCGGAATGGTGCGAGACTTTGCGAGGCACCTCCGTGTGCCAAAAATAGGCCGCGGGCACAGCCGCGCCCAAAAATACCTGCCCGAAGGCCGAGGCGCCAAGTTCGTCTAGCGGAAAAAGGCCACAAAAACGGGCGGGCTATAGCCTTGGGGGGTGGGGCTGCCCAACTTCGTCCGCCGGACTCGGAATGGCACGAGATTTTGCGAGACGCCTCCGTGTGCCAAAAATAGGCCGCGGGGACAGCCGCGCCCAAAAATACCCGCCCGAAGGCCGAGGCGCCAAGTTCGTCTAGCGGAAAAAGGCCACAAAAACGGGCGGGCTATAGCCTTGGGGGGTGGGGCTGGCCAACTTCGTCCGCCGGACTCGGAATGGCGCAAGACTTTGGGAGGCGCCTTCGTGTGCCAAAAATATGCCGCGGGCACAGCCGCGCCCAAAAATACCCCCCGAAGGCCGGGGCGCCAAGTTCGTCCAGCGGAAAAAGGCCACAAAAACGGGTGGGCTATAGCCTTGGGGGGAAGGGCTGGCCAACTTCGTCCGCCGGACTCGGAATGGCTTGAGACTTTGCGAGGCGCCTCCGTGTCCCAAAAATAGGCCGCGGACACAGCCGCGCCCAAAAATACCCGCCCGAAGGCCGGGGCACCAAGTTCGTCCAGCGGAGAAGGCCACAAAAACGGGTGGGCTATAGCCTTGGGGGGTGGGGCTGGCCAACTTCGTCCGCCGGACTCGGAATGGCGCGAGACTTTGCGAGGCGCCTCCGTGTGCCAAAAATAGGCCGCGGACGCAGCCGCGCCCAAAAATACCCGCCCGAAGGCCGGGGCGCCAAGTTCGTCCAGCGGAAAAAGGCCACAAAAACGGGTGGGCTATAGCCTTGGGGGGTGGGGCTGGCCAACTTCGTCCGCTGGACTCGGAATGGCGCAAGACTTTGCGAGGTGTCTCCGTGTGCCAAAAATAGGCCGCGGGCACAGCCGCGCCCAAAAATACCCGCCCGAAGGCCGGGGCGCCAAGTTCGTCGGAAAAAGGCCACAAAAATGGGTGGGCTATAGCCTTGGGGGGTGGGGCTGGCCAACTTCGTCCGCCGGACTCGGAATGTCACGAGACTTTGCGAGGCGCCTCCGTGTGCCAAGAATAGGCCGCGGACACAGCCGCGCCCAAAAATACCCGCCCGAAGGCCGGCGCGCCAAGTTCGTCCAGCGGAAAAAGGCCACAAAAACGGGTGGGCTATAGCCTTGGGGGGTCGGGCTGGCCAACTTCGTCCGCCGGACTCGGAATGGTGCGAGACTTTGCGAGGCACCTCCGTGTGATAAAAATAGGCCGCGGGCACAGCCGCGCCCAAAAATCCTCGCCCGAAGGCCAGGGCGCCAAGTTCGTCCAGCGGAAAAAGGCCACAAAAACGGGTGGGCTATAGCCTTGGGGGGTCGGGCTGGCCAACTTCGTCCGCCGGACTCGGAATGGCGCGAGACTTTGCGAGGCGCCTCCGTGTGCCAAGAATAGGCCGCGGGCACAGCCGCGCCCAAAAATACCCGCCCGAAGGCCGGCGCGCCAAGTTCGTCCAGCGGAAAAAGGCCACAAAAACGGGTGGGCTATAGCCTTGGGGGGTCGGGCTGGCCAACATCGTCCGCCGGACTCGGAATGGCGCAAGACTTTGCGAGGCGCCTCCGTGTGATAAAAATAGGCCGCGGGCACAGCCGCGCCCAAAAATCCCCGCCCGAAGGCCAGGGCGCCAAGTTCGTCCAGCGGAAAAAGGCCACAAAAACGGGTGGGCTATAGCCTTGGGGGGTCGGGCTGGCCAACTTTGTCCGCCGGACTCGGAATGGCGCGAGACTTTGCGAGGCGCCTCCGTGTGCCAAAAATATGCCGCGGGCACAGCCGCGCCCAAAAATACCTGCCCGAAGGCCGGGGCGCCAAGTTCGTCCAGCGGAAAAAGACCACAAAAACGGGTGGGATTTAGCCTTGGGGGGTGGGGCTGGCCAACTTCGTCCGCCGGACTCGGAATGGCGCAAGACTTTGGGAGGCGCCTCCGTGTGCCAAAAATAGGCCGCGGGCGTAGCTGCGCCCAAAAATACCCCCCGAAGGCCGGGGCGCCAAGTTCGTCCAGCGGAAAAAGGTCACAAAAACGGGTGGGCTATAGCCTTGGGGGGTGGGGCTGGCCCACTTCGTCCGCCGGACTCGGAATGGCGCGAGACTTTGCGAGGCGCCTCCGTGTGCCAAAAATAGGCCGCGGGCACAGCCGCGCTCAAAAATACCCGCCTGAAGGCCGGGGCGCCAAGTTCGTCAAGCGGAAAAAGGCCACAAAAACGGGTGGGCTATAGCCTTGGGGGGTGGGGCTGGCCCACTTCGTCCGCCGGACTCGGAATGGCGCGAGACTTTGCGAGGCACCTCCGTGTGCCAAAAATAGGCTGCGGGCACAGCCGCGCCCAAAAATACCCGCCCGAAGGCCAGGGCGCCAAGTTCGTCCGGCGGAAAAAGGCCACAAAAACGGGTGGGCTATAGCCTTGGGGGGTCAGGCTGGCCAACTTCGTACGCCGGACTCGGAATGGCGCGAGATTTTGCGAGGCGCCTCCGTGTGCCAAAAATAGGCCGCGGGCACAGCCGCGCCCAAAAATACCCGCCCGAAGGCCGGGGCGCCAAGTTCGTCCAGCGGAAAAAGGCCACAAAAACGGGTGGGCTATAGCCTTGGGGGGTCGGGCAGGCCAACTGCGACCGCCGGCGGCGGAATGGCGCGAGAGTTTGCGAGGCGCCTCCGTGTGATAAAAATAGGCCACGGGCACAGCCGCGCCCAAAAATACCCGCCCGAAGGCCGGGGCGCCAAGTTCGTCCGGCGGAAAAAGGCCACAAAAACGGGTGGGATTTAGCCTTGGGGGGTGGGGCTGGCCAATTCGTCCGCCGGACTCGGAATGGCGCAAGACTTTGCGAGGCGCCTCCGTGTGCCAAAATAGGCCGCGGGCACAGCCGCGCCCAAAAATACCCGCCCGAAGGCCGGGGCGCCAAGTTCGTCCGGCGGAAAAAGGCCACAAAAACGGGTGGGATTTAGCCTTGGGGGGTGGGGCTGGCCAATTCGTCCGCCGGACTCGGAATGGCGCAAGACTTTGCGAGGCGCCTCCGTGTGCCAAAATAGGTCGCGGGCACAGCCGCGCCCAAAAATACCCGCCCGAAGTCCGGGGCGCAAAGTTTGTCCAGCGGAAAAAGGCCACGAAAACGGGTGGGCCATAGCCTTGGGGGGTGGGGCTGGCCAACTTCGTCCGCCGGACTCGGAATGGCGCGAGACTTTGCGAGGCGCCTCCGTGTGCCAAAAATAGGCCGCGGGCACAGTCGCGCTCAAAAATACCCGCCTGAAGGCCGGGGCGCCAAGTTCGTCAAGCGGAAAAAGGCCACAAAAACGGGTGGGCTATAGCCTTGGGGGGTGGGGCTGGCCCACTTCGTCCGCCGGACTCGGAATGGCGCGAGACTTTGCGAGGCACCTCCGTGTGCCAAAAATAGGCTGCGGGCACAGCCGCGCCCAAAAATACCCGCCCGAAGGCCAGGGCGCCAAGTTCGTCCGGCGGAAAAGGCCACAAAAACGGGTGGGCTATAGCCTTGGGGGGTCGGGCTGGCCAACTTCGTACGCCGGACTCGGAATGGCGCGAGATTTTGCGAGGCGCCTCCGTGTACCAAAAATAGGCCGCGGGCACAGCCGCGCCCAAAAATACCCGCCCGAAGGCCGGGGCGCCAAGTTCGTCCAGCGGAAAAAGGCCACAAAAACGGGTGGGCTATAGCCTTGGGGGGTCGGGCAGGCCAACTTCGTCCGCCGGACTCGGAATGGCGCGAGACTTTGCGAGGCGCCTCCGTGTGATAAAAATAGGCCGCGGGCACAGCCGCGCCCAAAAATACCCGCCCGAAGGCCGGGGCGCCAAGTTCATCCGGCGGAAAAAGACCCCAAAAACGGGTGGGATTTAGCCTTGGGGGGTGGGGCTGGCCACCGTGTCCGCCGGACTCGGAATGGCGCAAGACTTTGCGAGGCGCCTCCGTGTGCCAAAATAGGCCGCGGGCACAGCCGCGCCCAAAAATACCCGCCCGATGGCCGGGGCGCCAAGTTCGACCAGCGGAAAATGTCCACAAAAACGGGTGGGATTTAGCCTTGGGGGGTGGGGCTGGCCAACTTCGTCCGCCGGACTCGGAATGGCGCAAGACTTTGGGAGGCGCCTCCGTGTGCCAAAAATAGGCCGCGGGCGTAGCTGCGCCCAAAAATACCCCCCGAAGGCCGGGGCGCCAAGTTCGTCCAGCGGAAAAAGGTCACAAAAACGGGTGGGCTATAGCCTTGGGGGGTGGGGCTGGCCAACTTCGTCCGCCGGACTCGGAATGGTGCGAGACTTTGCGAGGCGCCTCCGTGTGCCAAAAATAGGCCGCGGGCACAGCCGCGCTCAAAAATACCCGCCTGAAGGCCGGGGCGCCAAGTTCGTCAAGCGGAAAAAGGCCACAAAAACGGGTGGGCTATAGCCTTGGGGGGTGGGGCTGGCCCACTTCGTCCGCCGGACTCGGAATGGCGCGAGACTTTGCGAGGCACCTCCGTGTGCCAAAAATAGGCTGCGGGCACAGCCGCGCCCAAAAATACCCGCCCGAAGGCCGGGGCGCCAAGTTCGTCCAGCGGAAAAAGGCCACAAAAACGGGTGGGCTATAGCCTTGGGGGGTGGGGCTGGCCAACTTCGTACGCCGGACTCGGAATGGCGCGAGATTTTGCGAGGCGCCTCCGTGTGCCAAAAATAGGCCGCGGGCACAGCCGCGCCCAAAAATACCCGCCCGAAGGCCGGGGCGCCAAGTTCGTCCAGCGGAAAAAGGCCACAAAAACGGGTGGGCTATAGCCTTGGGGGGTCGGGCAGGCCAACTTCGTCCGCCGGACTCGGAATGGCGCGAGACTTTGCGAGGCGCCTCCGTGTGATAAAAATAGGCCGCGGGCACAGCCGCGCCCAAAAATACCCGCCCGAAGGCCGGGGCGCCAAGTTCGTCCGGCGGAAAAAGGCCACAAAAACGGGTGGGATTTAGCCTTGGGGGGTGGGGCTGGCCAATTCGTCCGCCGGACTCGGAATGGCGCAAGACTTTGCGAGGCGCCTCCGTGTGCCAAAATAGGCCGCGGGCACAGCCGCGCCCAAAAATACCCGCCCGAAGGCCGGGGCGCCAAGTTCGTCCGGCGGAAAAAGGCCACAAAACCGGGTGGGATTTAGCCTTGGGGGGTGGGGCTGGCCAATTCGTCCGCCGGACTCGGAATGGCGCAAGACTTTGCGAGGCGCCTCCGTGTGCCAAAATAGGCCGCGGGCACAGCCGCGCCCAAAAATACCCGCCCGAAGGCCGGGGCGCCAAGTTCGTCCGGCGGAAAAAGGCCACAAAAACGGGTGGGATTTAGCCTTGGGGGGTGGGGCTGGCCAACTTCGTCCGCCGGACTCGGACTGGCGCAAGACTTTGCGAGGCGCCTCCGTGTGCCAAAATAGGTCGCGGGCACAGCCGCACCCAAAAATACCCGCCCGAAGGCCGGGGCGCCAAGTTCGTCCAGCGGAAAAAGACCACAAAAACGGGTGGGATTTAGCCTTGGGGGGTGGGGCTGGCCACATTCGTCCGCCGGACTCGGAATGGCGCAAGACTTTGGGAGGCGCCTCCGTGTGCCAAAAATAGGCCGCGGGCGTAGCTGCGCCCAAAAATACCCCCCGAAGGCCGGGGCGCCAAGTTCGTCCAGCGGAAAAAGGTCACCAAAACGGGTGGGCTATAGCCTTGGGGGGTGGGGCTGGCCAACTTCGTCCGCCGGACTCGGAATGGTGCGAGACTTTGCGAGGCGCCTCCGTGTGCCAAAAATAGGCCGCGGGCACAGCCGCGCTCAAAAATACCCGCCTGAAGGCCGGGGCGCCAAGTTCGTCAAGCGGAAAAAGGCCACAAAAACGGGTGGGCTATAGCCTTGGGGGGTGGGGCTGGCCCACTTCGTCCGCCGGACTCGGAATGGCGCGAGACTTTGCGAGGCACCTCCGTGTGCCAAAAATAGGCTGCGGGCACAGCCGCGCCCAAAAATACCCGCCCGAAGGCCAGGGCGCCAAGTTCGTCCGGCGGAAAAAGGCCACAAAAACGGGTGGGCTATAGCCTTGGGGGGTCGGGCTGGCCAACTTCGTACGCCGGACTCGGAATGGCGCGAGATTTTGCGAGGCGCCTCCGTGTGCCAAAAATAGGCCGCGGGCACAGCCGCGCCCAAAAATACCCGCCCGAAGGCCGGGGCGCCAAGTTCGTCCCGCGGAAAAAGGCCACAAAAACGGGTGGGCTATAGCCTTGGGGGGTCGGGCAGGCCAACTTCGTCCGCCGGACTCGGAATGGCGCGAGACTTTGCGAGGCGCCTCCGTGTGATAAAAATAGGCCGCGGGCTCAGCCGCGCCCAAAAATACCCGCCCGAAGGCCGGGGCGCCAAGTTCGTCCGGCGGAAAAAGGCCACAAAAACGGGTGGGATTTAGCCTTGGGGGGTGGGGCTGGCCAATTCGTCCGCCGGACTCGGAATGGCGCAAGACTTTGCGAGGCGCCTCCGTGTGCCAAAATAGGCCGCGGGCACAGCCGCGCCCAAAAATACCCGCCCGAAGGCCGGGGCGCCAAGTTCGTCCGGCGGAAAAAGGCCACAAAAACGTGTGGGATTTAGCCTTGGGGGGTGGGGCTGGCCAATTCGTCCGCCGGACTCGGAATGGCGCAAGACTTTGCGAGGCGCCTCCGTGTGCCAAAATAGGCCGCGGGCACAGCCGCGCCCAAAAATACCCGCCCGAAGGCCGGGGCGCCAAGTTCGTCCGGCGGAAAAAGGCCACAAAAACGGGTGGGATTTAGCCTTGGGGGGTGGGGCTGGCCAACTTCGTCCGCCGGACTCGGAATGGCGCAAGACTTTGCGAGGCGCCTCCGTGTGCCAAAATAGGTCGCGGGCACAGCCGCGCCCAAAAATACCCGCCCGAAGTCCGGGGCGCAAAGTTTGTCCAGCGGAAAAAGGCCACGAAAACGGGTGGGCCATAGCCTTGGGGGGTGGGGCTGGCCAACTTCGTCCGCCGGACTCGGAATGGCGCGAGACTTTGCGAGGCGCCTCCGTGTGCCAAAAATAGGCCGCGGACACAGCCGCGCCCAAAAATACCCGCCCCAAGGCGGGGGCGCCAAGTTCGTCCAGCGGAAAAAGGCCACAAAAACGGGTGGGCTATAGCCTTGGGGGGTGGGGCTGGCCAACTTCGGCCGCCGGACTCGGAATGGCGCGAGACTTTTCGAGGCGCCACCGTGTGCCAAAAATAGGCTGCGGGCACAGCCGCACCCAAAAATACCCGCCCGAAGGCCGGGGCGCCAAGTTTGTCCAGCGGAAAAATGCCACAAAAACGGGTGGGCTATAGCCTTGGGGGGTGGGGCTGGCCAACTTCGTCCGCCGGACTCGGAATGGCGCGAGACTTTGCGAGGCGCCTCCATGTGCCAAAAATAGGCAGCGGGAACAGCCGCGCCCAAAAATACCCGCCCGAAGGCCAGGGAGCCAAGTTCGTCCAGCGGAGAAGGCCACAAAAACGGGTGGGCTATAGCCTTGGGGGGTGGGGCTGGCCAACTTCGTCCGCCGGACTCGGAATTGCGCGAGACTTTGCGAGGCGCCTCCGTGTGCCAAAAATAGGCCGCGGGCACAGCCGTGCCCAAAAATACACGCCCGAAGGCCGGGGCGCCAAGTTCGTCCAGCGGAGAAAGGCCACAAAAACGGGTGGGCTATAGCCTTGGGGGGTGGGGCTGGCAAACTTCGTCCGCCGGACTCGGAATGGCGCGAGACTTTGCGAGGCACCTCCGTGTGCCAAAAATAGGCCGCGAGCACAGCCGCGCCCAAAATTACCCGCCCGAAGGCCGGGGCGCCAAGTTCGTCCAGCGGAGAAGGCCACAAAAACGGGTGGGCTATAGCCTTGGGGGGTGGGGCTGGCCCACTTCGTCCGCCGGACTCGGAATTGCGCGAGACTTTACGAGGCACCTCTGTGTGCCAAAAATAGGCCGCGGGCACAGCCGTGCCCAAAAATACCCGCCCGAAGGCCGGGGCGCCATGTTCGTCCAGCGGAAAAAGGCCACAAAAACGGGTGGGCTATAGCCTTGGGGGGTGGGGCTGGCCAACATCGTCCGCCGGGCTCGGAATGGCGCGAGACTTTCCGAGGCGCCTCCGTGTGCCAAAAATAGGCCGTGGGCACAGCCGCGCCCAAAAATACCCGCCCGAAGACCAGGGCGCCACGTTCGTCCAGCGGAAAAAGGCCACAAAAACGGGTGGGCTATAGCCTTGGGGGGTGGGGCTGGCCAACTTCGTCCGCCGGACTTTGAATGGCGCGAGACTTTGCGAGGCGCCTCCGTGTGCGAAAAATAGGCCGCGGACGCAGCCGCGCCCAAAAATACCCGCCCGAAGGCCGGCGCGCCAAGTTCGTCCAGCGGAAAAAGGCCACAAAAACGGGTGGGCTATAGCCTTGGGGGGTCGGGTTGGCCGACTTCGTCCGCCGGACTCGGAATGACGCGAGACTTTACGATGCGCCTCCGTGTGCCAAAAATAGACCGCGGGAACAGCCGCGCCCAAAAATACCCGCCCGAAGGCCGGGGCGCCAAGTTCGTCCAGCGGAAAAAGGCCACAAAAACGGGTGGGCTATAGCCTTGGGGGGTGGGGCTGGCCAACTTCGTCCGCCGGACTCGGAATGGCGCAAGACTTTGGAAGGCGCCTCCGTGTGCAAAAAATAGGCCACGGGCGCAGCTGCGCCCAAAAATACCCCCCGAAGGCCGGGGCGCCAAGTTCGTCCAGCGGAAAAAGGCCACAAAAACGGGTGGGCTATAGCCTTGGGGGGTGGGGCTGGCCAACTTCGTCCGCCGGACTCGGAATGGCGCGAGACTTTGCGAGGCGCCTCCTTGTGCCAAAAATAGGCCGCGGGCACAGCCGCGCCCAAAAAAATACCCGCCCGAAGGCCGGGGCGCCAAGTTCGTCCAGCGGAGAAGGCCACAAAAACGGGTGGGCTATAGCCTTGGGGAGTGGGGCTGGCCAACTTTGTCCGCCGGACTCGGAATGGCGCGAGACTTTGCGAGGCGCCTCCGTGTGCCAAAAATAGGCCGCGGGCACAGCCGCGCCCAAAAATACCCGCCCGAAGGCCGGGGCGCCAAGTTCGTCCAGCGGAAAAAGACCACAAAAACGGGTGGGATTTAGCCTTGGGGGGTGGGGCTGGCCAACTTCGTCCGCCGGACTCGGAATGGCGCAAGACTTTGCGAGGCGCCTCCGTGTGCCAAAAATAGGACACGGGTACAGCCGCGCCCAAAAATACCCACCCGAAGGCCGGGGCGCCAAGTTTGTCCAGCGGAAAAAGGCCACAAAAACGGGTGGGCTATAGCCTTGGGGGGTGGGGCTGGCCAACTTTGTCCGCCGGACTCGGAATGGCGCGAGACTTTGCGAGGCACCTCCGTGTGCCAAAAAAAGGCCGCTGGCACAGCCGCGCCCAAAAATACCCGCCCGAAGGCCGGGGCGCCAAGTTCGTCCAGCGGAAAAAGACCACAAAAACGGGTGGGCTATAGCCTTGGGGGGTGGGGCTGGCCAACTTTGTCCGCCGGACTCGGAATGGCGCGAGACTTTGCGAGGCACCTCCGTGTGCCAAAAAAAGGCCGCGGGCACAGCCGCGCCCAAAAATACCCGCCCGAAGGCCGGGGCGCCAAGTTCGTCCAGCGGAAAAAGACCACAAAAACGGGTGGGATTTAGCCTTGGGGGGTGGGGCTGGCCAACTTCGTCCGCCGGACTCGGAATGGCGCAAGACTTTGCGAGGCACCTCCGTGTGCCAAAAATAGGCCACGGGTACAGCCGCGCCCAAAAATACCTACCCGAAGGCCGGGGCGCCAAGTTCGTCTAGCGGAAAAAGGCCACAAAAACGGGAGGGCTATAGCCTTGAGGGGTGGGGCTGGACAACTTCGTCCGCCGGACTCGGAATGGTGCGAGACTTTGCGAGGAGCCTCCGTGTGCCAAAAATAGGCCGCGGGCACAGCCGCGCCCAAAAATACCCGCCCGAAGGCCGGGGCGCCAAGTTCGTCCAGCGGAAAAAGGCCACAAAAACGGGTGGGCTATAGCCTTGGGGGGTGGGGCTGGCCAACTTCGTCCGCCGGACTCGGAATGGCGCGAGACTTTACGAGGCGCCTCCGTGTGCCAAAAATTGGCCGCGGGAACAGCCGCGCCCAAAAATACCCGCCCGAAGGGCGGGGCGCCAAGTTCATCCAGCGGAGAAGGCCACAAAAACGGGTGGGCTATAGCCTTGGGGGGTGGGGCTGGCCAACTTCGTCCGCCGGACTCGGAATGGCGCGAGACTTTACGAGGCGCCTCCGTGTACCAAAACTAGGCCGCGGGCACAGCCGCACCCAAAAATACCCGCCCGAAGGCCGGGGCGCCAAGTTCGTCCAGCGGAAAAAGGCCACAAAAACGGGTGGGCTATAGCCTTGGGGGGTGGGGCTGGCCAACTTCGTCCGCCGGACTCGGAATGGCGCGAGACTTTGCGAGGCGCCTCCGTGTGCCAAAAATAGGCCGCGGGCACAGCCGCGCTCAAAAATACCCGCCTGAAGGCCGGGGCGCCAAGTTCGTCAAGCGGAAAAAGGCCACAAAAACGGGTGGGCTATAGCCTTGGGGGGTGGGGCTGGCCCACTTCGTCCGCCGGACTCGGAATGGCGCGAGACTTTGCGAGGCACCTCCGTGTGCCAAAAATAGGCTGCGGGCACAGCCGCGCCCAAAAATACCCGCCCGAAGGCCGGGGCGCCAAGTTCGTCCAGCGGAAAAAGGCCACAAAAACGGGTGGGCTATAGCCTTGGGGGGTCGGGCTGGCCAACTTCGTACGCCGGACTCGGAATGGCGCGAGATTTTGCGAGGCGCCTCCGTGTGCCAAAAATAGGCCGCGGGCACAGCCGCGCCCAAAAATACCCGCCCGAAGGCCGGGGCGCCAAGTTCGTCCAGCGGAAAAAGGCCACAAAAACGGGTGGGCTATAGCCTTGGGGGGTCGGGCAGGCCAACTTCGTCCGCCGGACTCGGAATGGCGCAAGACTTTGCGAGGCGCCTCCGTGTGGTAAAAATAGGCATGGGGCACAGCCGCGCCAAAAATACCCGCCCGAAGGCCGGGCGCCAAGTTCGTCCGGCGGAAAAAGGCCACAAAACGGGTGGGATTTAGCCTTGGGGGGTGGGGCTGGCCAATTCGTCCGCCGGACTCGGAATGGCGCAAGACTTTGCGAGGCGCCTCCGTGTGCCAAAAATAGGCCGCGGGCACAGCCGCGCCCAAAAATACCCGCCCGAAGGCCGGGGCGCCAAGTTCGTCCGGCGGAAAAAGGCCACAAAAACGGGTGGGATTTAGCCTTGGGGGGTGGGGCTGGCCAACTTCGTCCGCCGGACTCGGAATGGCGCAAGACTTTGCGAGGCGCCTCCGTGTGCCAAAATAGGTCGCGGGCACAGCCGCGCCCAAAAATACCCGCCCGAAGGCCGGGGCGCCAAGTTTGTCCAGCGGAAAAAGGCCACAAAAACGGGTGGGCTATAGCCTTGGGGGGTGGGGCTGGCCAACTTCGTCCGCCGGACTCGGAATGGCGCGAGACTTTGCGAGGCGCCTCCGTGTGCCAAAAATAGGCCGCGGGCACAGCCGCGCCCAAAAATACCCGCCCGAAGGCCGGGGCGCCAAGTTCGTCCAGCGGAGATAGGCCGCGCGAAGGGGTGGGAAATAGGGTGGGGGGGTGGGGATGGCCAACTTCGTCCGCCGGACTCGGAATGGCGCGAGACTTTGCGAGGCGCCTCCGTGTGATAAAAATAGGCCGCAGGCACAGCCGCGCCCAAAAATACCCGCCCGAAGGCCGGGGCGCCAAGTTCGTCCAGCGGAGAAAGGCCACAAAAACGGGTGGGCTATAGCCTTGGGGGGTGGGGCTGGCCAACTTCGTCCGCCGGACTCGGAATGGCGCGAGACTTTGCGAGGCGCCTCCGTGTGCCAAAAATAGGCCGCGGGCACAGCCGCGCCCAAAAATACCCGCCCGAAGGCCGGGGCGCCAAGTTCGTCCAGCGGAGAAAGGCCACGTGACGGGTGGGATTTAGCCTTGGGGGGTGGGGCTGGCCAACTTCGTCCGCCGGACTCGGAATGGCGCAAGACTTTGCGAGGCGCCTCCGTGTGCCAAAAATAGGTCGCGGGCACAGCCGCGCCCAAAAATACCCGCCCGAAGGCCGGGGCGCCAAGTTCGTCCAGCGGAAAAAGGCCACAAAAACGGGTGGGCTATAGCCTTGCGGGGTGGGGCTGGCCAACTTCGTCCGCCGGACTCGGAATGGCGCGAGACTTGGCGAGGCGCCTCCATGTGCCAAAAATAGGCCGTGGGCACAGCCGCGCCAAAAATACCCGCCCGAAGGCCGGGGCGCCAAGTTCGTCCAGCGGAAAAAGGCCACAAAAACGGGTGGGCTATAGCCTTGGGGGGTGGGGCAGGCCAACTTCGTCCGCCGGACTCGGAATGGCGCGAGACTTTGCGAGGCGCCTCCGTGTGATAAAAATAGGCCGCGGGCACAGCCGCGCCCAAAAATACCCGCCCGAAGGCCGGGGCGCCAAGTTCGTCCGGCGGAAAAAGGCCACAAAAACGGGTGGGATTTAGCCTTGGGGGGTGGGGCTGGCCAACTTCGTCCGCCGGACTCGGAATGGCGCAAGACTTTGCGAGGCGCCTCCGCGTGCTGGGATAGGCCAGCGGGCACAGCCGCGCCCAAAATACCCGCCCGAAGGCCGGGCGCCAAGTTGTCCGGCGCAAAAAGGCCACACAACCGGGCGGTAATTTGCCTTGGGGAGTGGGGCTGGCCAACTTCGTCCGCCGGACTCGGAATGGCGCGAGACTTTGCGAGGCGCCTCCGTGTGCCAAAAATAGGCCGCGGGCACAGCCGCGCCCAAAAATACCCGCCCGAAGGCCGGGGCGCCAAGTTTGTCC
Organism: Citrus cavaleriei; assembly: GCA_030448935.1. Lineage (NCBI taxonomy): Eukaryota > Viridiplantae > Streptophyta > Magnoliopsida > Sapindales > Rutaceae > Citrus > Citrus cavaleriei. Next base: position 109,653 of record JAUJEM010000401.1, on the reverse strand, counting down.
AGAGGAAAAAGGCCACAAAAAGGGTGGGCTATAGCCTTGGGGGGTGGGGCTGGCCAACTTCGTCCGCCGGACTCGGAATGGCGCGAGACTTTGCGAGGCGCCTCCGTGTGCCAAAAATAGGCCGCGGGCACAGCCGCGCCCAAAATACCCGCCCCAAGGCCGGGGCGCCAAGTTCGTCCAGCGGAAAAAGGCCACAAAAACGGGTGGGCTATAGCCTTGGGGGGTGGGGCTGGCCAACTTCGTCCGCCGGACTCGGAATGGCGCGAGACTTTTCGAGGCGCCTCCGTGTGCCAAAAATAGGCTGCGGGCACAGCCGCACCCAAAAATACCCGCCCGAAGGCCGGGGCGCCAAGTTTGTCCAGCGGAAAAATGCCACAAAAACGGGTGGGCTATAGCCTTGGGGGGTGGGGCTGGCCAACTTCGTCCGCCGGACTCGGAATGGCGCGAGACTTTGCGAGGCGCCTCCATGTGCCAAAAATAGGCAGCGGGAACAGCCGCGCCCAAAAATACCCGCCCGAAGGCCGGGGCGCCAAGTTCGTCCAGCGGAGAAGGCCACAAAAACGGGTGGGCTATAGCCTTGGGGGGTCGGGCAGGCCAACTTCGTCCGCCGGACTCGGAATGGCGCGAGACTTTGCGAGGCGCCTCCGTGTGATAAAAATAGGCCGCAGGCACAGCCGCGCCCAAAAATACCCGCCCGAAGGCCGGGGCGCCAAGTTCGTCCAGCGGAGAAAGGCCACAAAAACGGGTGGGCTATAGCCTTGGGGGGTGGGGCTGGCAAACTTCGTCCGCCGGACTCGGAATGGCGAGAGACTTTACGAGGCGCCTCCGTGTGCCAAAAATAGGCCGCGGGCACAGCCGTGCCCAAAAATACACGCCCGAAGGCCGGGGCGCCAAGTTCGTCCAGCGGAGAAAGGCCACAAAAACGGGTGGGATTTAGCCTTGGGGGGTGGGGCTGGCCAACTTCGTCCGCCGGACTCGGAATGGCGCAAGACTTTGCGAGGCGCCTCCGTGTGCCAAAATAGGTCGCGGGCACAGCCGCGCCCAAAAATACCCGCCCGAAGGCCGGGGCGCCAAGTTTGTCCAGCGGAAAAAGGCCACAAAAACGGGTGGGCTATAGCCTTGGGGGGTGGGGCTGGCCAACTTCGTCCGCCGGACTCGGAATGGCGCGAGACTTTGCGAGGCGCCTCCGTGTGCCAAAAATAGGCCGCGGACACAGCCGCGCCCAAAAATACCCGCCCCAAGGCCGGGGCGCCAAGTTCGTCCAGCGGAAAAAGGCCACAAAAACGGGTGGGCTATAGCCTTGGGGGGTGGGGCTGGCCAACTTCGTCCGCCGGACTCGGAATGGCGCGAGACTTTTCGAGGCGCCTCCGTGTGCCAAAAATAGGCTGCGGGCACAGCCGCACCCAAAAATACCCGCCCGAAGGCCGGGGCGCCAAGTTTGTCCAGCGGAAAAATGCCACAAAAACGGGTGGGCTATAGCCTTGGGGGGTGGGGCTGGCCAACTTCGTCCGCCGGACTCGGAATGGCGCGAGACTTTGCGAGGCGCCTCCATGTGCCAAAAATAGGCAGCGGGAACAGCCGCACCCAAAAATACCCGCCCGAAGGCCGGGGCGCCAAGTTCGTCCAGCGGAGAAGGCCACAAAAACGGGTGGGCTATAGCCTTGGGGGGTGGGGCTGGCCAACTTCGTCCGCCGGACTCGGAATTGCGCGAGACTTTGCGAGGCGCCTCCGTGTGCCAAAAATAGGCCGCGGGCACAACCGTGCCCAAAAATACACGCCCGAAGGCCGGGGCGCCAAGTTCGTCCAGCGGAGAAAGGCCACAAAAACGGGTGGGCTATAGCCTTGGGGGGTGGGGCTGGCAAACTTCGTCCGCCGGACTCGGAATGGCGCGAGACTTTGCGAGGCGCCTCCGTGTGCCAAAAATAGGCCGCGAGCACAGCCGCGCCCAAAATTACCCGCCCGAAGGCCGGGGCGCCAAGTTCGTCCAGCGGAGAAGGCCACAAAAACGGGTGTGCTATAGCCTTGGGGGGTGGGGCTGGCCCACTTCGTCCGCCGGACTCGGAATTGCGCGAGACTTTACGAGGCACCTCCGTGTTCCAAAATAGGCCATGGGCACAGCCGCGCCTAAAAATACCCGCCCGAAGGCCGGGCGCCATGTTCGTCCCAGCGGAAAAAGGCCACAAAAACGGGTGGGCTATAGCCTTGGGGGGTGGGGCTGGCCAACATCGTCCGCCGGACTCGGAATGGCGCGAGACTTTCCGAGGCGCCTCCGTGTGCCAAAAATAGGCCGCGGGCACAGCCGCGCCCAAAAATACCCGCCCGAAGGCCGGGGCGCCAAGTTCGTCCAGCGGAAAAAGGCCACAAAAACGGGTGGGCTATAGCCTTGGGGGGTGGGGCTGGCCAACTTCGTCCGCCGGACTCGGAATGGCGCGAGACTTTGCGAGGCGCCTCCATGTGCCAAAAATAGGCAGCGGGAACAGCCGCACCCAAAAATACCCGCCCGAAGGCCGGGGCGCCAAGTTCGGGTCCAGCGGAGAAGGCCACAAAACGGGTGGGCTATAGCCTTGGGGGGTGGGGCTGGCCAACTTCGTCCGCCGGACTCGGAATGGCGCGAGACTTTGCGAGGCGCCTCCGTGTGCCAAAAATAGGCCGCGGGCACAGCCGCGCCCAAAAATACACGCCCGAAGGCCGGGGCGCCAAGTTCGTCCAGCGGAAAAGGCCACAAAAACGGGTGGGCTATAGCCTTGGGGGGTGGGGCTGGCAAACTTCGTCCGCCGGACTCGGAATGGCGCGAGACTTTGCGAGGCGCCTCCGTGTGCCAAAAATAGGCCGCGGGCACAGCCGCGCCCAAAAATACCCGCCCGAAGGCCGGGGCGCCAAGTTCGTCCAGCGGACATGGTCCACAAAACCGGGCGAGATATAGCCTTGGGGGTTTGGGCAGGCCAACTTCGTCCGCCGGACTCGGAATGGCGCGAGACTTTGCGAGGCACCTCTGTGTGCCAAAATAGGCCGCGGGCACAGCCGCGCCCAAAAATACCCGCCCGAAGGCCGGGGCGCCAAGTTCGTCCAGCGGAAAAAGGCCACAAAAACGGGTGGGCTATAGCCTTGGGGGGTGGGGCTGGCCAACTTCGTCCGCCGGACTCGGAATGGCGCGAGACTTTGCGAGGCGCCCGTGTGCCAAAAATAGGTCGCGGCACAGCCGCGCCCAAAAATACCCCGCCCGAAGACCAGGGCGCCAAGTTCGTCCAGCGGAAAAAGGCCACAAAAACGGGTGGGCTATAGCCTTGGGGGTGGGGCTGGCCAACTTCGTCCGGCGGACTTTGAATGGCGCGAGACTTTGCGAGGCGCCCGTGTGCCAAAATAGGCCGCGGGGAACAGCCGCGCCTAAAAATACCCGCCCGAGGGCGGGGCGCCAAGTTCATCCAGCGGAAAAGGCCACAAAACGGGTGGGCTATAGCCTTGGGGGTGGGGCTGGCCAACTTCATCCGCCGGACTCGGAATGGCGCGAGACTTTGCGAGGCGCCTCCGTGTGCTCCAAAAATAGGCCAGGCGGGCACAGCCGCACTACCAAAATACCCCGCCCAAGGCCGGGCGCCAAGTTCGCCCAGCGGAAAAAGGCCACAAAACGGGTGGGCTATAGCCTTGGGGGTGGGGCTGGCCAACTCTCGTCCGCCGGACTCGGAATGGCGCGAGACTTTGCGAGGCGCCTCCGTGTGCCAAAAAATAGGCCGCGGGCACAGCCGCGCCAAAAATACCCGCCCAAGGCGGGGCGCCAAGTTCATCCAGCGGAAAAGGCCACAAAAACGGGTGGGCTATAGCCTTGGGGGTGGGGCTGGCCAACTCCGTCCGCCGGACTCGGAATGGCGCGAGACTTTGCGAGGCGCCTCCGTGTGCCAAAATAGGCAAGGGCACAGCCGCACCCAAAAATACCCGCCCCGAAGGCCGGGCGCCAAGTTCGGCCCAGCGGAAAAAGGCCACAAAACGGGTGGGCTATAGCCTTGGGGTGGGGCTGGCCAACTTCGTCCGCCGGACTCGGAATGGCGCGAGACTTTGCGAGGCGCCTCCGTGTGCCAAAGATAGGCCGGGGCACAGCCGCGCCCAAAAATACCCGCCCGAAGGCCGGGCGCCAAGTTCGCCCAGCGGAAAAAGGCCACAAAACGGGTGGGCTATAGCCTTGGGGGTGGGGCTGGCCAACTTCGTCCGCCGGACTCGAATGGCGCGAGACTTTGCGAGGCGCCTCCGTGTGCCAAAAATAGGCCGCGGGCACAGCCGCGCCAAAAAATACCCGCCCGAAGGCCGGGCGCCAAGTTCGCCCAGCGGAAAAAGGCCACAAAACGGGTGGGCTATAGCCTTGGGGGTGGGGCTGGCCAACTTCGTCCGCCGGACTCGGAATGGCGCGAGACTTTGCGAGGCGCCTCCGTGCCAAAAATAGGCCAGGACGCGGCACAGCCGCCTAAAAATACCCGCCCGGGCGGCCGGGCGCCAAGTTCGTCCCAGCGGAAAAAGGCCACAAAAACGGGTGGGCTATAGCCTTGGGGGTGGGGCTGGCCAACTCGTCCGCCGGACTCGGAATGGCGCGAGACTTTGCGAGGCGCCTGCAAAAAATAGGCCGCGGGCACAGCCGCGCCTAAAAATACCCGCCCAAGGCCGGGCGCCAAGTTCGTCCAGCGGAAAAAGGCCACAAAACGGGTGGGCTATAGCCTTGGGGGTGGGGCTGGCCAACTTCATTCGGCCGGACCGGGCGCGAGACTTTGCGAGGCGCCTCCCAGCGGAAAAGGTCGCGGCACAGCCGCGCCACAAAACGGTGGGCGGGCGCCAAGTTCTTGCGGAAAAAGGCCACAAAAACGGGCTATAGCCTTGGGGGTGGGGCTGGCCAACTGTCCGCCGGACTGAGAATGGCGCGAGACTTTGCGAGGCGCTCCGTGCGCCAAAAATAGGCCGCGGGCACAGCCGCGCCTAAAAAATACCCGCCCGAAGGCCGGGCGCCAAGTTCGCCCAGCGGAAAAAGGCCACAAAACGGGTGGGCTATAGCCTTGGGGGTGGGGCTGGCCAACTTCGTCCGCCCGGACTCGGAATGGCGCGAGACTTTGCGAGGCGCCTCCGTGTGCCAAAAATAGGCCAGCGGGCACAGCCGCGCCCAAAAATACCCGCCCGAAGGCCGGGTCGGCGCCAAGTTCATCTGTTTGAAAAAGGCCACAAAAACGGGTGGGCTATAGCCTTGGGGGGTGGGGCTGGCCAACTTCGTCCGCCGGACTCGGAATGGCGCGAGACTTTGCTTGGCCCCTCCGTGCGCCAAAAATAGGACGCGGGCACAGCCGCGCCCAAAAATAACCGCCCGAAGGCCGGGGCGCCAAGTTCGTCCAGCGGAAAAAGGCCACAAAAACGGGTGGGCTATAGCCTTGGGGGGTGGGGCTGGCCAACTTCGTCCGCCGGACTCGTAATGGCGCGAGACTTTGCGAGGCGCCTCCGTGCGTCAAAAATAGGCCGCGGGCACAGCCGGGCCCAAAAATACCCTCCCGAAGGCCGGGGCGCCAAGTTCGTCCAGCGGAAAAAGGCCACAAAAACGGGTGGGCTATAGCCTTGGGGGGTGGGGCTGGCCAACTTCGTCCGCCGGACTCGGAATGGCGCGAGACTTTGCGAGGCGCCTCCGTGTGCCAAAAATAGGCCGCGGGCACAGCCGCACCCAAAAATACCCGCCCAAGGCCGGGCGCGCCAAGTTCGGCCCAGCGGAAAAGGCCACAAAAACGGGTGGGCTATAGCCTTGGGGGTGGGGCTGGCCAACTTCGTCCGCCGGACTCGGAATGGCGCGAGACTTTGCGAGGCGCCTCCGTGTGCCAAAGATAGGCCAGGGCACAGCCGCGCCTAAAAATACCCGCCCAAGGCCGGGCGCCAAGTTCGTCCAGCGGAAAAGGCCACAAAAACGGTGGGCTATAGCCTTGGGGGTGGGGCTGGCCAACTTCGTCCGCCGGACTCGGAATGGCGCGAGACTTTGCGAGGCGCCTCCGTGTGCCAAAAATAGGGTCAGCGGGCACAGCCGCGCCCAAAAATACCCGCCCAAGGCCGGGCGCCAAGTTCGCCCAGCGGAAAAAGGCCACAAAACGGGTGGGCTATAGCCTTGGGGGTGGGGCTGGCCAACTTCGTCCGCCGGACTCGGAATGGCGCGAGACTTTGCGAGGCGCCTCCGTGTGCCAAAATAGGCCGCGGGCACAGCCGCGCCAAAAATACCCGCCCGAAGGCCGGGCGCCAAGTTCGTCCAGCGGAAAAAGGCCACAAAACGGGTGGGCTATAGCCTTGGGGGTGGGGCTGGCCAACTTCGTCCGCTGGACTCGGAATGGCGCGAGACTTTGCGAGGCGCCTCCGTGTGCAAAAATAGGCCAGGGGCACAGCCGCGCCCAAAAATACCCGCCCGAAGGCCGGGCGCCAAGTTCGGCCCCAGCGGAAAAAGGCCACAAAACGGGTGGGCTATAGCCTTGGGGGTGGGGCTGGCCAACTTCGTCCGCCGGACTCGGAATGGCGCGAGACTTTGCGAGGCGCCTCCGTGCCAAAATAGGCCACGGGCACAGCCGCGCCAAAAATACTCCGCCCGAAGGCCGGGCGCCAAGTTCGTCCAGCGGAAAAAGGCCACAAAAACGGGTGGGCTATAGCCTTGGGGGTGGGGCTGGCCAACTTCGTCCGCCGGACTCGAATGGCGCGAGACTTTGCGAGGCGCCTCCGTGCCAAAAATAGCCACGGGCACAGCCGCGCCTAAAAATACCCGCCCAAGGCCGGGCGCCAAGTTCGGCCCAGCGAAAAAGGCCACAAAACGGGTGGGCTATAGCCTTGGGGGTGGGCTGGCCAACTTCGTCCGCCGGACTCGGAATGGCGCGAGACTTTGCGAGGCGCCTCCGTGTGCCAAAAATAGGCCGCGGGCACAGCCGCGCCCAAAATTACCCGCCCGAAGGCCGGGCGCCAAGTTCGTCCAGCGGAAAAGGCCACAAAACGGGTGGGCTATAGCCTTGGGGGTGGGCTGGCCAACTTCGTCCGCCGGACTCGGAATGGCGCGAGACTTTGCGAGGCGCCTCCGTGTGCCAAAATAGGCCGCGGGCACAGCCGCGCCAAAAATACCCGCCCCGAAGGCCGGGCGCCAAGTTCGTCCAGCGGAAAAGGCCACAAAAACGGGTGGGCTATAGCCTTGGGGGTGGGGCTGGCCAACTTCGTCCGCCGGACTCGAATGGCGCGAGACTTTGCGAGGCGCCTCCGTGTGCCAAAAGGCCGCGGGCACAGCCGCGCCTAAAATACCCGCCCGAAGGCCGGGCGCCAAGTTCGCCCAGCGGAAAAAGGCCACAAAACGGGTGGGCTATAGCCTTGGGGGTGGGGCTGGCCACTTCGTCCGCTGGACTCGGAATGGCGCGAGACTTTGCGAGGCGCCTCCGTGCGCTGCCAAAATAGGCCGCGGGCACAGCCGCGCCAAAAATACCCGCCCGAAGGCCGGGCGCCAAGTTCGCCCAGCGGAAAAAGGCCACAAAACGGGTGGGCTATAGCCTTGGGGGTGGGGCTGGCCAACTTCGTCCGCCGGACTCGGAATGGCGCGAGACTTTGCGAGGCGCCTCCGTGCGCTGCTAAAAATAGGCCGCGGGCACAGCCGCGCCTAAAAATAACCCGCCCGAAGGCCGGGCGCCAAGTTCGCCCAGCGGAAAAGGCCACAAAAACGGGTGGGCTATAGCCTTGGGGGTGGGGCTGGCCAACTTCGTCCGCCGGACTCGGAATGGCGCGAGACTTTGCGAGGCGCCTCCGTGTGCTGCAAAAATAGGCCATGGCACAGCCGCGCCCAAAAAATACCCGCCCAAGGCCGGGCGCCAAGTTCGGCCCAGCGGAAAAAGGCCAAAAAACGGGTGGGCTATAGCCTTGGGGGTGGGGCTGGCCAACTTGTCCGCCGGACTCGGAATGGCGCGAGACTTTGCGAGGCGCCTCCGTGTGCCAAAATAGGCCGCGGGGCACAGCCGCGCCCAAAAATACCCGCCCAAGGCCGGGCGCCAAGTTCGTCCAGCGGAAAAAGGCCACAAAACGGGTGGGCTATAGCCTTGGGGGTGGGGCTGGCCAACTTTGTCCGCCTGGACTCGGAATGGCGCGAGACTTTGCGAGGCAGCCTCCGTGTGCCAAAAAAATAGGCCGCGGGGCACAGCCGCGCCAAAAATAACCGCCCAAGGCCGGGCGCCAAGTTCGGCCCAGCGGAAAAGGCCAAAAACGGGTGGGCTATAGCCTTGGGGGTGGGGCTGGCCAACTGTCCGCCGGACTCGGAATGGCGCGAGACTTTGCGAGGCGCCTCCGTGCGCCAAAATAGGCCGCGGGCACAGCCGCGCCCAAAAATACCCGCCCGAAGGCCGGGCGCCAAGTTCGTCCCAGCGGAAAAGGCCAAAAACGGGTGGGCTATAGCCTTGGGGTGGGGCTGGCCAACTTCGTCCGCCGGACTCGGAATGGCGCGAGACTTTGCGAGGCGCCTCCGTGCTGCTGGCCAGGCCGCGGGCACAGCCGCGCCAAAAATAACCCGCCCAAGGCCGGGCGCCAAGTTCGGCCCAGCGGAAAAAGGCCACAAAAACGGGTGGGCTATAGCCTTGGGGGTGGGGTTGGCCAACTTCGTCCGCTGACTCGGAATGGCGCGAGACTTTGCGAGGCGCCACCGTGTGCCCACAATAGGCGGCGGGAACAGCCGCGCCTAAAAATACCCGCCCGAAGGCCGGGCGCCAAGTTCGTCCCAGCGGAAAAGGCCACAAAAACGGGTGGGCTATAGCCTTGGGGGTGGGGCTGGCCAACTTCGTCCGCCGGACTCGGAATGGCGCGAGACTTTGCGAGGCGCCTCCGTGTGCCAAAATAGGCCGCGGGCACAGCCGCGCCAAAATAACCGCGCCCAAGGCCGGGGCGCCAAGTTCGTCCAGCGGAAAAGGCCACAAAAACGGGTGGGCTATAGCCTTGGGGGGTGGGGCTGGCCAACTTCGTCCGCCGGACTCGGAATGGCGCGAGACTTTGCGAGGCGCCTCCGTGTGCCAAAAATAGGCCGCGGGCACAGCCGCGCCCAAAAATACCCGCCCGAAGGCCGGGGCGCCAAGTTCGCCCAGCGGAAAAAGGCCACAAAAACGGGTGGGCTATAGCCTTGGGGGGTGGGGCTGGCCAACTTCGTCCGCCGGACTCGGAATGGCGCGAGACTTTGCGAGGCGCCTCCGTGTGCCAAAAATAGGCCACGGCCACAGCCGCGCCCAAAAATACCGGCCCGAAGGCCAGGACGCCAAGTTCGTCCTGCGGAAAAAGGCCACAAAAACGGGTGGGCTATAGCCTTGGGGGGTGGGGCTGGCCAAAAATAGCATGAATGGCACAGACGCATCTAAAATACCCACCTGGCGCCTGGCGCCAGTTCGTCCAGCGGAAAGGCCACAAAAACAAAACGGGCTATAGCCTTAAAGTGGGCTGGCACAACTTCGTCTCGCCGGACCTGGAATGGCTGAGATTCTGCGAGCCGCCCGAAAGAAGAATAGGCCGCGGGCACAGCCACGCCTAAAAATAACAGCCCAAGGTCAGCGCCAAGTCATTCCAGCAGAAAAAAGGCCACAAAAATGGGTGGGCTATAGCCTTGGTGGGTGGGCCAACAACTTTGTCCGCTCGGACTCGGAATGGCGGGAGACTTCATGGGGGCCTCCGTGTACCAAAAAATAGGTCACGGGCACAGTCAGCGCCCGAAAATAACCAAGACCGGCTGTCTGTCTCATGAAAAAGGCCAAAACGGTGGGCTATAGCTCAGGCTGGCTGGGCTCACCCGCTCGGACTGAATGGCGCGAGACTTACGAGAGCCTGTGGTGCTGCAAGAATGCGGGCAGTCAAACCAAAATAACTCCCCGAAGGTCGGGGCGCCAAGTTTGGCTCAGTGGAAAAGCGCACAAAACGGGTGGGCTATAGCCTTGGGGGTGGGGCTGGCCAACTCGTCCGCCGGACTCGGAATGGCGCGAGACTTTGCGAGGCGCCTCCGTGTGCCAAAATAGGCCGGGCACAGCCGCGCCAAAAATACCCGCCGAAGGCCGGGCGCCAAGTTCGTCCAGCGGAAAAAGGCCACAAAAACGGGTGGGCTATAGCCCTGGGGGTGGGGCTGGCCAACTTCGTCCGCCGGACTCGGAATGGCGCGAGACTTTGCGAGGCGCCTCCGTGCGCCAAAATAGGCCGCAGGCACAGCCGCGCCAAAATACCTGCCCGAAGGCCGGGCGCCAAGTTCGTCCAGCGGAAAAAGGCCACAAAACGGGTGGGCTATAGCCTTGGGGGTGGGGCTGGCCAACTTTGTCCGCCGGGCTCGGAATGTCGCGAGACTTTACGAGGCACCTCCGTGTGCCAAAATAGGCCGCGGGCACAGCCGCGCCCAAAAATACCCGCCCGAAGGCCGGGGCGCCAAGTTCGTCCAGCGGAAAAAGGCCACAAAAACGGGTGGGCTATAGCCTTGGGGGGTGGGGCTGGCCAACTTCGTCCGCCGGACTCGGAATGGCGAGAGACTTTGCGAGGCACCTCCGTGTGCCAAAATAGGCCGCGGGCACAGCCGCGCCAAAAATACCCGCCCGAAGGCCGGGCGCCAAGTTCGTCCAGCGGAAAAAGGCCACAAAACGGGTGGGCTATAGCCTTGGGGGTGGGGCTGGCCAACTCGTCCGCCGGACTCGGAATGGCGCGAGACTTTGCGAGGCGCCTCCGTGTGCCAAAATAGGCCACGGGCACAGCCGCGCCAAAAATACCCGCCCGAAGGCCGGGCGCCAAGTTCGTCCAGCGGAAAAAGGCTACAAAACGGGTGGGCTATAGCCTTGGGGGGTGGGGCTGGCCAACTTCGTCCGCCGGACTCGGAATGGCGCGAGACTTTGCGAGGCGCCTCCGTGTGCCAAAAATAGGCCACGGGCACAGCCGCGCCCAAAAATACCCGCCCGAAGGCCGGGGCGCCAAGTTCGTCCAGCGGAAAAAGGCCACGAAAACTGGTGGGCTATAGCCTTGCGGAGTGGGGCTGGCCAACTTCGTCCGCCGGACTCGGAATGGCGCGAGACTTTGCGAGGCGTTCCGTGTGCCAAAAATAGGCCGCGGGCACAGCCGCGCCCAAAAATACCCGCCCGAAGGCCGGTGCGCCAAGTTCGTCCAGCGGAAAAAGGCCACAAAAACGTGTGGGCTATAGCCTTGGGGGGTGGGGCTGGCAAACTTCGTCCGCCGGACTCGGAATGCCCCGAGACTTTGCGAGGCGCCTCAGTGTGCCAAAAATAGGCCACGGCACAGCCGCGCCAAAAATACCCGCCCGAAGGCCGGGCGCCAAGTTCGTCCAGCGGAAAAAGGCCACAAAACGGGTGGGCTATAGCCTTGGGGGTGGGGCTGGCCAACTCGTCCGCCGGACTCGGAATGGCGCGAGACTTGCGAGGCGCCTCCGTGCGCCACAAACAGGCCGCGGGCAAACCCGCGCCCAAAATTACCCCCCCGAAGGCCGGGCCGCCACGTTCGTCCAGCGTAAAAAGGCCACAAAACGGGTGGGCTATAGCCTTGGGGGGTGGGGCTGGCCAACTTCGTCCGCCGGACTCGGAATGGCGCGAGACTTTGCGAGGCGCCTCCGTGTGCCAAAAATAGGCCGCGGGCACAGCCGCGCCCAAAATAACCCCCCCGAAGCCCGGGCCCCAAGGTCCTACCGCGGAAAAAAGCCACCAAAAACGGGTGGGCTATAGCCTTGGGGTTGGGGCTGGCCGACTTCGTCCGCCGGACTCGGAATGGCGCGAGACTTTGCGAGGCGCCTCCGTGTGCCAAAAATAGGCCGCGGGCACAGCCGCGCCCAAAAATACCCGCCCGAAGGCCGGGGCGCCAAGTTCGTCCAGCGGAAAAAGGCCACAAAACCGGGTGGGCTATAGCCTTGGGGGTGGGGCTGGCCAACTTCGTCCGCCGGACTCGGAATGGCGCGAGACTTTGCGAGGCGCCTCCGTGTGCCAAAAATAGGCCGCGGGCACAGCCGCGTCCAAAATACCCGCCCGAAGGCCGGGCCGCCAAGGTCTTCCAGCGGAAAAAGGCCACAAACACGGGTGGGCTATAGCCTTGGGGGTGGGGCTGGCCAACTCGTCCGCCGGACTCGGAATGGCGCGAGACTTTGCGAGGCGGCCTCCGTGTGCAAAAATCGGCGGGGGCACAGCCGCGCCCAAAAATACCCGCCCGAAGGCCGGGCGCCAAGTTCGTCCAGCGGAAAAGGCCACAAAAACGGGTGGGCTATAGCCTTGGGGGTGGGGCTGGCCAACTCGTCCGCCGGACTCGGAATGGCGCGAGACTTTGCGAGGCGCCTCCGTGTGCCAAAAATAGGCCGCGGGCACAGCCGCGCCAAAAATACCCGCCCGAAGGCCGGGCGCCAAGTTCGTCCAGCGGAAAAAGGCCACAAAAGCGGGTGGGCTATAGCCTTGGGGGTGGGGCTGGCCAACTCGTCCGCCGGACTCGGAATGGCGCGAGACTTTGCGAGGCGCCTCCGTGTGCCAAAAATAGGCCGCGGCACAGCCGCACCCAAAAATACCCGCCCGAAGGCCGGGCGCCAAGTTCGTCCAGCGGAAAAAGGCCACAAAAACGGGTGGGCTATGGCCTTCGGGGGTGTGGCAGCCCAACAGAGTACGCCGGACTCGGAATGGCGCGAGACTTTGCGAGGCGCCTCCGTGTGCCCAAAATAGCCCGCGGGCACAGCCCCGAGACTGAATACCCGCCCGAATGCCGGGGCGCCAAGTTCGTCCAGCGGAAAAAGGCCACAAAAACGGGTGGGCTATAGCCTTGGGGGTGGGGCTGGCCAACTCGTCCGCCGGACTCGGAATGGCGCGAGACTTTGCGAGGCGCCTCCGTGTGCCAAAATAGGCGCGGGCACAGCCGTACCCAAAAATACCCGCCCGAAGGCCGGGCGCCAAGTTCGTCCAGCGGAAAAAGGCCACAAAACGGGTGGGCTATAGCCTTGGGGTGGGGCTGGCCAACTTCGTCCGCCGGACTCGGAATGGCGCGAGACTTTGCGAGGCGCCTCCGTGTGCCAAAAATAGGCCACGGGCACAGCCGCGCCAAAAATACCCGCCCGAAGGCCGGGCGCCAAGTTCGTCCAGCGGAAAAAGGCCACAAAACGGGTGGGCTATAGCCTTGGGGGTGGGGCTGGCCAACTCGTCCGCCCGGACTCGGAATGGCGCGAGACTTTGCGAGGCGCCTCCGTGTGCCAAAAATAGGCCACGGGCACAGCCGCGCCAAAAATACCCGCCCGAAGGCCGGGCGCCAAGTTCGTCCAGCGGAAAAAGGCCACAAAACGGGTGGGCTATAGCCTTGGGGGTGGGGCTGGCCAACTCGTCCGCCGGACTCGGAATGGCGCGAGACTTTGCGAGGCGCCTCCGTGTGCCAAAATAGGCCACGGGCACAGCCGCGCCAAAAATACCCGCCCGAAGGCCGGGCGCCAAGTTCGTCCAGCGGAAAAAGGCCACAAAAACGGGTGGGCTATAGCCTTGGGGGTGGGGCTGGCCAACTTCGTCCGCTGGACTCGGAATGGCGCGAGACTTTGCGAGGCGCTCCCTGTTCCAAAAATAGGCCGCGGGCACAGCCGCGCCAAAATACCCGCCCGAAGGCCGGGCGCCAAGTTCGTCCAGCGGAAAAGGCCACAAAACGGGTGGGCTATAGCCTTGGGGGTGGGGCTGGCCAACTCGTCCGCGGACTCGGAATGGCGCGAGACTTTGCGAGGCGCCTCCGTGTGCCAAAAATAGGCCACGGGCACAGCCGCGCCAAAATACCCGCCCGAAGGCCGGGCGCCAAGTTCGTCCAGCGGAAAAAGGCCACAAAAGCGGGTGGGCTATAGCCTTGGGGGTGGGGCTGGCCAACTTCCTCCGCCGGACGCGGAATGGCGCGAGACTTTGCGAGGCGACTCCGTGTGCCAAAAATAGGCCGCGGGCACAGCCGCGCCAAAATACCCGCCCGAAGGCCGGGCGCCAAGTTCGTCCAGCGGAAAAAGGCCACAAAACGGGTGGGCTATAGCCTTGGGGGTGGGGCTGGCCAACCGTCCGCCGGACTCGGAATGGCGCGAGACTTTGCGAGGCGCCTCCGTGTGCCAAAAATAGGCCGGGCACAGCCGCGCCAAAAATACCCGCCCGAAGGCCGGGCGCCAAGTTCGTCCAGCGGAAAAAGGCCACAAAAGCGGGTGGGCTATAGCCTTGGGGGTGGGGCTGGCCAACTTCCGTCCGCCGGACTCGGAATGGCGCGAGACTTTGCGAGGCGCCTCCGTGTGCCAAAAATAGGCCGCGGGCACAGCCGCGCCAAAAATACCCGCCCGAAGGCCGGGCGCCAAGTTCGTCCAGCGGAAAAAGGCCACAAAACGGGTGGGCTATAGCCTTGGGGGTGGGGCTGGCCAACCGTCCGCCGGACTCGGAATGGCGCGAGACTTTGCGAGGCGCCTCCGTGTGCCAAAAATAGGCCGGGCACAGCCGCGCCAAAAATACCCGCCCGAAGGCCGGGCGCCAAGTTCGTCCAGCGGAAAAGGCCACAAAAGCGGGTGGGCTATAGCCTTGGGGGTGGGGCTGGCCAACTTCGTCCGCCGGACTCGGAATGGCGCGAGACTTTGCGAGGCGCCTCCGTGTACCAAAATAAGGCCGCTGGCACAGCCGCGCCCAAAAATACCCGCCCGATGGCCGGGGCGCCAAGGTCGTCCAGCGGAAAACGGCCCCAAAAACGGGTGGGCTATAGCCTTGGGGGTGGGGCTGGCCAACTCGTCCGCCGGACTCGGAATGGCGCGAGACTTTGCGAGGCGCCTCCGTGTGCCAAAAATAGGCCGCGGGCACAGCCGCGCAAAAATACCCGCCCAAGGCCGGGCGCCAAGTACGTCCACCGCAAAAAGCCCACAAAAACGGTTGGGCTATACCCTTGGGGTTCGGGGCTGGCCAACTACGTCCGCCGGACTCGGAATGGCGCGAGACTTTGCGAGGCGCCTCCGTGTGCCAAAATAGGCCGCGGCACAGCCGCGCAAAAATACCCGCCCGAAGGCCGGGCGCCAAGTTCGTCCAGCGGAAAAAGGCCACAAAACGGGTGGGCTATAGCCTTGGGGGTGGGGCTGGCCAACCGTCCGCCGGACTCGGAATGGCGCGAGACTTTGCGAGGCGCCTCCGTGTGCCAAAATAGGCCGCGGGCACAGCCGCGCCAAAAATACCCGCCCGAAGGCCGGGCGCCAAGTTCGTCCAGCGGAAAAAGGCCACAAAACGGGTGGGCTATAGCCTTGGGGTGGGGCTGGCCAACTCGTCCGCCGGACTCGGAATGGCGCGAGACTTTGCGAGGCGCCTCCGTGTGCCAAAAATAGGCCGCGGGCACAGCCGCGCCCAAAAATACCCGCCCGAAGGCCGGGGCGCCAAGTTCGTCCAGCGGAAAAAGGCCACAAAACGGGTGGGCTATAGCCTTGGGGGGTGGGGCTGGCCAACTTCGTCCGCCGGACTCGGAATGGCGCGAGACTTTGCGAGGCGCCTCCGTGTGCCAAAAATAGGCCGCGGGCACAGCCGTACCCAAAAATACCCGCCCGAAGGCCGGGGCGCCAAGTTCGTCCAGCGGAAAAAGGCCACAAAACGGGTGGGCTATAGCCTTGGGGGGTGGGGCTGGCCAACTTCGTCCGCCGGACTCGGAATGGCGCGAGACTTTGCGAGGCGCCTCCGTGTGCCAAAAATAGGCCGCGGGCACAGCCGCGCCCAAAAATACCCGCCCGAAGGCCGGGGCGCCAAGTTCGTCCAGCGGAAAAAGGCCACCAAAACGGGTGGGCTATAGCCTTGGGGGTGGGGCTGGCCAACTCGTCGCCGGACTCGGAATGGCGCGAGACTTTGCGAGGCGCCTCCGTGTGCCAAAAATAGCCGCGGGCACAGCCGCGCCAAAAATACCCGCCCGAAGGCCGGGCGCCAAGTTCGTCCAGCGGAAAAAGGCCACAAAACGGGTGGGCTATAGCCTTGGGGGTGGGGCTGGCCAACTCGTCCGCCGGACTCGGAATGGCGCGAGACTTTGCGAGGCGCCTCCGTGTGCCAAAATAGGCCGCGGGCACAGCCGCCCAAAAATACCCGCCCGAAGGCCGGGCCCCACGTTCGTCCAGCGGAAAAAGGCCACAAAACCGGGTGGGGTTTAGCCTTGGGGGTTGGGGCTGGCCAACTTCGTCCGCCGGACTCGGAATGGCGCTAGACTTTGCGAGGCGCCTCCGTGTGCCCAAAATAGGCCGCGGGCACAGCCGTACCAAAAAATACCCGCCCGAAGGCCGGGGCGCCAACTTCGTCCAGCGGACAAAGGCCACAAACACGCGGGGGCTATAGCCATGGGGGGGGGGGATGGCCTACTTCGTCCGGCGGCCTCGGAATTGCGGGTGACTTTGCGAGGCGCCTCCGTGTGCCAAAAATAGCCCACGGGCACAGCCGCGCCAAAAATACCCGCCCGAAGGCCGGGCGCCAAGTTCGTCCAGCGGAGAAAGGCCACAAAACGGGTGGGCTATAGCCTTGGGGGTGGGGCTGGCCAACTTCGTCCGCCGGACTCGGAATGGCGCGAGACTTTGCGAGGCCTCCGTGTGCCAAAAATAGGCCACGGGCACAGCCGCGCCAAAAATACCCGCCCGAAGGCCGGGCGCCAAGTTCGTCCAGCGGAAAAAGGCCACAAAAACGGGTGGGCTATAGCCTTGGGGTGGGGCTGGCCAACTTCGTCCGCCGGACTCGGAATGGCGCGAGACTTTGCGAGGCGCCTCCGTGTGCAAAAATAGGCCACGGCACAGCCGCGCCAAAAATACCCGCCCGAAGGCCGGGCGCCAAGTTCGTCCAGCGGAAAAAGGCCACAAAACGGGTGGGCTATAGCCTTGGGGGTGGGGCTGGCCAACCGTCCGCCGGACTCGGAATGGCGCGAGACTTTACGAGGCGCCTCCGTGTGCCAAAAATAGGCCGCGGGCACAGCCGCGCCCAAAAATACCCGCCCGAAGGCCGGAGCGCCAAGTTCGTCCAGCGCAAAAAGGCCACAAAAACGGGTGGGCTATAGCCTTGGGGGGTGGGGCTGGCCAACTTCGTACGCCGGACTCGGAATGGCGCGAGACTTTGCGAGGCGCCTCCGTGTACCAAAAATAGGCCGCGGCCACAGCCGTGCCCAAAAAGACCCGCCCGAAGGCCGGGTGCCAAGTTCGTCCAGCGGAAAAAGGCCACAAAAACGGGTGGGCTATAGCCTTGGTGGGTGGGGCTGGCCAACTTCGTCCGCCGGAATCGGAATGGCGCGAGACTTTGCGAGGCGCCTCCGTGTGCCAAAAATAGGCCGCGGGCACAGTCGCGCCCAAAAATACCCGCCCGAAGGCCGGGGCGCCAAGTTCGTCCAGCGGTAAAAGGCCACAAAAACGGGTGGGCTATAGCCTTGGGGGGTAGGGCTGGCCAACTTCGTCCGCCGGACTCGGAATGGCGCGAGACTTTGCGAGGCGCCTCCGTGCGCCAAAGATAGGCCGCGGGCACAGCTGCGCTCAAAAATACCCGCCCGAAGGGCGGGGCGCCAAATTCGTCCAGCGGTAAAAGGCCACAAAAACGGGTGGGCTATAGCCTTGGGGGGTGGGGCTGGCCAACTTCGTCCGCCGGACTCGGAATGGCGCGAGACTTTGCGAGGCGCCTCCGTGTACCAAAAATAGGCCGCGGGCACAGCCGCGCCAAAATATCCCCGCACGACGGCCGGGGCGCCAAGTGCGTCCAGCGGTCAAAGGCCACGAAAACGGGTGGGCTATAGCCTTGGGGGTTGGGCTGGCCAACTTCGTCCGCCGGACTCGGAATGGCGCGAGACTTTGCGAGGCACCTCCGTGTGCCAAAAATAGGCAGGGGGCACAGCCGCGCCCAAAAATACCCGCCCGACGGCCGGGGCGCCAAGTTCGTCCAGGGTAAAACGGCCACAAATTGGGGTGGGCTATAGCCTTGGGGGTTGGGGCTGGCCAACTTCGTCCGCCGGACTCGGAATGGCGCGAGACTTTGCGAGGCGCCTCCGTGTGCCAAAAATAGGCCGCGGGCACAGCCGCGCCCAAAATTACCCGCCCGAAGGCCGGGGCGCCAAGTTCCTCCAGCGGAAAAAGGCCACAAAACGGGTGGGCTATAGCCTTGGGGGTGGGGCTGGCCAACTCGTCCGCCGGACTCGGAATGGCGCGAGACTTTGCGAGGGGCCTCCGTGTGCCAAAAATAGGCCGCAGGCACAGCCGCGCGCAAAAATACCCGCCCGAAGGCCGGGCGCCAACTTCGTCCAGCGGAAAAAGGCCACAAAAACGGGGGGGCTATAGCCTTGGGGGGTGGGGCTGGCCAACTTCGTCCGCCGGACTCGGAATGGCGCGAGACTTTGCGAGGCGCCTCCGTGTGCCCAAAATAGGCCGCGGGCACAGCCGTACCAAAAAATACCCGCCCGAAGGCCGGGGCGCCAAGTTCGTCCAGCGGAAAAAGGCCACAAAAACGGGTGGGCTATAGCCTTGGGGGGTGGGGCTGGCCAACTTCGTCCGCCGGACTCGGAATGGCGCGAGACTTTGCGAGGCGCCTCCGTGTGCCAAAAATAGGCCACGGGCACAGCCGCGCCCAAAAATACCCGCCCGAAGGCCGGGGCGCCAAGTTCGTCCAGCGGAAAAAGGCCACAAAAACGGGTGGGCTATAGCCTTGGGGGTGGGGCTGGCCAACTTCGTCCGCCGGACTCGGAATGGCGCGAGACTTTACGAGGCGCCTCCGTGTGCCAAAAATAGGCCGCGGGCACAGCTCGCCCAAAAATACCCGCCCGAAGGCCGGGGCGCCAAGTTCGTCCAGCGGTAAAAGGCCACAAAATCGGGTGGGCTATAGCCTTGGGGGGTGGGGCTGGCCAACTACGTCCGCCGGACTCGGAATGGCGCGAGACTTTGCGAGGCGCCTCCGTGTGCCCAAAATAGGCCGTGGGCACAGCCGTACCCAAAAATACCCGCCCGAAGGCCGGGGCGCCAAGTTCGTCCAGCGGAAAAAGGCCACAAAAACGGGTGGGCTATAGCCTTGGGGGGTGGGGCTGGCCAACTTCGTCCGCCGGACTCGGAATGGCGCGAGACTTTTGCGAGGCGCCTCTGTGTGCCCAAAATAGGCCGCGGGCACAGCCGTACCCAAAAATACCCGCCCGAAGGCCGGGGCGCCAAGTTCGTCCAGCGGAAAAAGGGTTCAAAAACGGGTGGGCTATAGCCTTGGGGGGTGGGGCTGGCCAACTTCGTCCGCCGGACTCGGAATGGTACGAGACTTTGCGAGGTGCCTCCGTGTGCCAAAAATAGGCCACGGGCACATCCGCGCCCAAAAATACCCGCCCGAAGGCCGGGGCGCCAAGTTCGTCCAGCGGAGAAAGGCCACAAAAACGGGTGGGCTATAGCCTTGGGGGTTGGGGCTGGCCAACTTCGCCCGCCGGACTCGGAATGGCGCGAGACTTTGCGAGGCGCCTCCGTGTGCCAAAAATTTTCCACGGGCACAGCCGCGCCCAAAAATACCCGTCCGACGGCCGGGGCGCCAAGTTCGTCCTGCGGAAAAAGGCCACAAAAACGGGTGGGCTATAGCCTTTGGGGGTGGGGCTGGCCAACTTCGTCCGCCGGACTCGGAATGGCGCGAGACTTTGCGAGGCGCCTCTGTGTGACAAAAATAGGCCACGGACACAGCCGCGCCGAAAAATACCCGCCCGAAGGCCGGGGCGCCATGTTCATCCAGCGGAAAAAGGCCACAAAAACGGGTGGTCTATAGCCTTGGGGGGTGGGGCTGGCCAACTTCGTCCGCCGGACTCGGAATGGCGCGAGACTTTGCAAGGCGCCTCCGTGTGCCCAAAATAGGCTGCGGTCACAGCCGTACCCAAAAATACCCGCCCGAAGGCCGGGGCGCCAAGTTCGTCCAGCGGAAAAAGGCCACAAAAATGGGTGGGCTATAGCCTTGGGGGGTGGGGCTGGCCAACTTCGTCCGCCGGACTCGGAATGGCACGAGAGTTTGCGAGGTGCCTCCGTGTGCCAAAAATAGGCCACGGGCACAGCCGCGCCCAAAAATACCCGCCCGAAGGCCGGGGCGCCAAGTTCGTCCAGCGGAAAAAGGCCACAAAAACGGGTGGGCTATAGCCTTGGGGGTTGGGGCTGGCCAACTTCGTCCGCCGGACTCGGAATGGCGGGAGACTTTGCGAGGCGCCTCCGTGTGCCAAAAATAGGCCGCGGGCACAGCCGCGCCCAAAAATACCTGACCGAAGGCCGGGGCGCCAAGTTCGTCCAGCGGAAAAAGGCCACAAAAACGGGTGGGCTATAGCCTTGGGGGGTGGGGCAGGCCAACTTCGTCCGCCGGACTCGGAATGGCGCGAGACTTTGCGAGGCGCCTCCGTGTGCCAAAAATAGGCCGCGGGCACAGCCGCGCCCAAAAATACCCGCCCGAAGGCCGGGGCGCCAAGTTCGTCCAGCGGAAAAAGGCCACAAAAACGGGTGGGCTATAGCCTTGGGGGGTGGGGCTGGCCAACTTCGTCCGCCGGACTCGGAATGGCGCGCGACTTTGCGAGGCGCCTCCGTGCGCCAAAAATAGGCCACGGGCACAGCCGCGCAAAAAAATACCCGCCCGAAGGCCGGGGCGCCAAGTTCGTCCAGCGGAAAAAGGCCACAAAAACGGGTGGGCTATAGCCTTGGGGGTTGGGGCTGGCCAACTTCGTCCGCCGGACTCGGAATGGCGCGAGACTTTGCGAGGCGCCTCCGTGTGCCAAAAATAGGCCGCGGGCACAGCCGCGCCCAAAAATACCTGACCGAAGGCCGGGGCGCCAAGTTCGTCCAGCGGAAAAAGGCCACAAAAACGGGTGGGCTATAGCCTTGGGGGGTGGGGCTGGCCAACTTCGTCCGCCGGACTCGGAATGGCGCGAGACTTTGCGAGGCGCCTCGGTGTGCCAAAAATAGGCCGCGGGCACAGCCGCGCCCAAAAATACCCGCCCGAAGGCCGGGGCGCCAAGTTCGTCCAGCGGAAAAAGGCCACAAAAACGGGTGGGCTATAGCCTTGGGGGGTGGGGCTGGCCAACTTCGTCCGCCGGACTCGGAATGGCGCGAGACTTTGCGAGGCGCCTCCGTGTGCCAAAAATAGGCCGCGGGCACAGCCGCGCCAAAAATACCCGCCCGAAGGCCGCGGCGCCAAGTTCGTCCAGCGGAAAAAGGCCACAAAAACGGGTGGGCTATAGCCTTGGGGGGTGGGGCTGGCCAACTTCGTCCGCCGGACTCGGAATGGCGCGAGACTTTGCGAGGCGCCTCCGTGTGCCAAAAATAGGCCGCGGGCACAGCCGCGCCCAAAAATACCCGCCCGAAGGCCGGGGCGCCAAGTTCGTCCAGCGGAAAAAGGCCACAAAAACGGGTGGGCTATAGCCTTGGGGGGTGGGGCTGGCCAACGTCGTCCGCCGGACTCGGAATGGCGCGAGACTTTGCGAGGCGCCTCCGTGTGCCAAAAATAGGCCGCGGGCACAGCCGCGCCCAAACATACCCGCCCGACGGCCGGGGCGCCAAGGTCGTCCAGCGGAAAAAGGCCACAACACCGGGTGGGCTATAGCCTGGGGGGGTGGGGCTGGCCAACTTCGTCCGCCGGACTCGGAATGGCGCGAGACTTTGCGAGGCGCCTCCGTGTGCCAAAAATAGGCCGCGGGCACAGCCGCGCCCAAAAATACCTGACCGAAGGCCGGGGCGCCAAGTTCGTCAAGCGGAAAAAGGCCACAAAAACGGGTGGGCTATAGCCTTGGGGGGTGGCGCTGGACCGAGTCGTCCGCCGGAATCGGAGAGGCGCGGGAATTTACGAGGCGCCTCCGTGTGCCAAAAATAGGCCGCGGGCCCGGCCGCGCCCAAAAATACCCGCCCGAAGGCCGGGGCGCCAAGTTCGTCCAGCGGAAAAAGGCCACAAAAACGGGTGGGCTATAGCCTTGGGGGTTGGGGCTGGCCAACTTCGTCCGCCGGACTCGGAATGGCGCGAGACTTTGCGAGGCGCCTCCGTGTGCCAAAAATAGGCCGCGGGCACAGCCGCGCCCAAAAATACCCGCCCGAAGGCCGGGGCGCCAAGTTCGTCCAGCGGAAAAAGGCCACAAAAACGGGTGGGCTATAGCCTTGGGGGGTGGGGCTGGCCAACTTCGTCCGCCGGACTCGGAATGGCGCGAGACTTTGCTTGGCGCCTCCGTGCGCCAAAAATAGGCCGCGGGCACAGCCGCGCCCAAAAATACCCGACCGAAGGCCGGGGCGCCAAGTTCGTCCAGCGGAAAAAGGCCACAAAAACGGGTGGGCTATAGCCTTGGGGGGTGGGGCAGGCCAACTTCGTCCGCCGAACTCGGAATGGCACGAGACTTTCCGAGGTGCCTCCGTGTGCCAAAAATAGGCCACGGGCGCAGCTGCGCCCAAAAATACCCGCCCAAAGTCCGGGGCGCCACGTTCGTCCAGCGGAAAAAGGCCACAAAAACGGGTGGGCTATAGCCTTGGGGGTTGGGGCTGGCCAACTTCGTCCGCCGGACTCGGAATGGGGCGAGACTTTGCGAGGCGCCTCCGTGTGCCAAAAATAGGCCGCGGGCAGAGCCGCGCCCAAAAATACCTGACCGAAGGCCGGGGCGCCAAGTTCGTCCAGCGGAAAAAGGCCACAAAAACGGGTGGGCTATAGCCTTGGGGGGTGGGGCAGGCCAACTTCGTCCGCCGAACTCGGAATGGCACGAGACTTTCCGAGGTGCCTCCGTGTGCCAAAAATAGGCCACGGGCGCAGCTACGCCCAAAAATACCCTCCCGAAGTCCGGGGCGCCACGTTCGTCCAGCGGAAAAAGGCCACAAAAACGGGTGGGCTATAGCCTTGGGGGTTGGGGCTGGCCAACTTCGTCCGCCGGACTCGGAATGGCGCGAGACTTTGCGAGGCGCCTCCGTGTGCCAAAAATAGGCCGCGGGCACAGCCGCGCCCAAAAATACCTGACCGAAGGCCGGGGCGCCAAGTTCGTCCAGCGGAAAAAGGCCACAAAAACGGGTGGGCTATAGCCTTGGGGGGTGGGGCTGGCCAACTTCATCCGCCGGACTCGGAATGGCGCGAGACTTTGCGAGGCGCCTCCGTGTGCCAAAAATAGGCCGCGGGCACAGCAGCGCCCAAAAATACATGCCCGAAGGCCGGGGCGCCAAGTTCGTCCAGCGGAAAAAGGCCACAAAAACGGGTGGGCTATAGCCTTGGGGGGTGGGGCTGGCCAACTTCGTCCGCCGGACTCGGAATGGTGCGAGACTTTGCGAGGTGCCTCCGTGTGTCAAAAATAGGCCGCGGCACAGCCGCCCCAAAAATTCCCCCCCGGACGGCCGGGGCGCCACGTTCGCCCAGCGGTAAAAGGCCACACACCCGGGTGGGCTAGAGCCTTGGGGGGTGGGGCCGGCCAACGTCGTCGGCCAGACTTGGAATGGCGCGAAACTTTGCGAGGCACCTCCGTGCACCAAAAATAGGCCACTGGCACAGCCGCGCCAATGAAGACCCGCCCGAAGGCCGGGCGCCAAGTTCGTCCAGCGGAAAAAGGCCACAAAACGGGTGGGCTATAGCAATGTTGGGGGTGGATGGCCCACATCGTCCGCCGGACTCGGTATGGCGCGAGACTGTGCGAGGCGCCTCCGTGTGCCTGAAATAGGCCGCGGGCACAGCCGCGCGCCAAAATACCCGACCGAAGGCCGGGCGCCAAGTCCGTCCAGCGGAAAACGGCCACAAACCCGGGTGGGCTATAGCCTTGGGGGGGGGGGCGGGCCAACTTCGTCCGCCGGACTCGGAATGGCGCGAGACTTTTCGAGGTGCCTCCGTGTGCCAAAAATAGGCCGCGGCACAGCTGCGCCAAAACTACCCGCCCAAAGGCCGGGACGCCAAGTTCGTCCAGCGGAAAAAGCCCACAACACCGGGTGGGCTATAGCCTTGGGGGTTGGGGCTGGCCAACTTCGTCCGCCGGACTCGGAATGGCGCGAGACTTTGCGAGGCGCCTCCGTGTGCCAAAAATAGGCCGCGGGCACAGCCGGGCCAAAAATACCTGACCGAAGGCCGGGCGCCAAGTTCGTCCAGCGGAAAAAGGCCACAAAAACGGGTGGGCTATAGCCTTGGGGGTGGGGCTGGCCAACTTCGTCCGCGGACTCGGAATGGCGCGAGACTTTGCGAGGCGCCTCCGTGTGCCAAAAATAGGCCACGGGCACAGCCGCGCCAAAAATACCCGCCCGAAGGCCGGGCGCCAAGTTCGTCCAGCGGAAAAAGGCCACAAAACGGGTGGGCTATAGCCTTGGGGGTGGGGCTGGCCAACTTCGTCCGCCGGACTCGGAATGGCGCGAGACTTTGCGAGGCGCCTCCGTGTGCCAAAATAGGCCGCGGGCACAGCCGCGCCCAAAATACCTGACCGAAGGCCGGGCGCCAAGTTCGTCCAGCGGAAAAAGGCCACAAAACGGGTGGGCTATAGCCTTGGGGGTGGGGCTGGCCAACTTCGTCCGCCGGACTCGGAATGGCGCGAGACTTTGCGAGGCGCCTCCGTGTGCCAAAATAGGCCGCGGGCACAGCCGCGCCAAAAATACGTGCCCGAAGGCCGGGCGCCAAGTTCGTCCAGCGGAAAAAGGCCACAAAACGGGTGGGCTATAGCCTTGGGGGTGGGGCTGGCCAACTCGTCCGCCGGACTCGGAATGGCGCGAGACTTTGCGAGGCGCCTCCGTGTGCCAAAATAGGCCGCGGCACAGCCGCGCCAAAAATACCCGCCCGAAGGCCGGGCGCCAAGTTCGTCCAGCGGAAAAAGGCCACAAAACGGGTGGGCTATAGCCTTGGGGGTGGGGCTGGCCAACTTCGTCCGCCGGACTCGGAATGGCGCGAGACTTTGCGAGGCGCTCCGTGTGCCAAAAATAGGCCGCGGGCACAGCCGCGCCCAAAATACCCGCCCAAAGGCCGGGGCGCCAAGTTCGTACAGCGGTAAAAGGCCACAAAAACGGGTGGGCTATAGCCTTGGGGGGTGGGCCGGCCAACTTCGTCCGCCGGACTCGGAATGGCGCGAGACTTTGCGACGCACCTCCGTGTGCCAAAAATAGGCCGCGGGCATAGACGCGCGCAAAAATACCCGCCCGAAGGCCGGGGCGCCAAGTTCGTCCAGCGGAAAAAGGCCACAAAAACGGGTGGGCTATAGCCTTGGGGGGTGGGGCCGGCCAACTTCGTCCGCCGGACTCGGAATGGCGCGAGACTTTGCGAGGCGCCTCCGTGTGTCACAAATAGGCCGCGGGCACAGCCGCGCCCAAAAATACCGCCCGAAGGCCGGGGCGCCAAGTTCGTCCAGCGGAAAAAGGCCACAAAACGGGTGGGCTATAGCCTTGGGGGTGGGTCTGGCCAACTTCGTCCGCCGGACTCGGAATGGCGCGAGACTTTGCGAGGTGCCTCCGTGTGCCAAAAATAGGCGCGCGGCACAGCCGCGCCCAAAAATACCCCCGAAGGCCGGGCGCCAAGTTCGTCCAGCGGAAAAAGGCCACAAAACGGGTGGGCTATAGCCTTGGGGGTGGGGCTGGCCAACTCGTCCGCCGGACTCGGAATGGCGTGAGACTTTGCGAGGCGCCTCCGTGTGCCAAAATAGGCCGCGGGCACAGCCGCGCCCAAAAATACCCGCCCGAAGGCCGGGGCGCCAAGTTCGTCCAGCGGAAAAAGGCCACAAAACGGGTGGGCTATAGCCTTGGGGGGTGGGGCTGGCCAACTTCGTCCGCCGGACTCGGAATGGCGCGAGACTTTGCGAGGCGCCTCCGTGTGACAAAAATAGGCCGCGGGCACAGCAACGCCCAAAATAACACGACCGAAGGCCGGGGCGCCAAGTTCGTCCAGCGGAAAAAGGCCACAAAACGGGTGGGCTATAGCCTTGGGGGGTGGGGCTGGCCAACTTCGTCCGCCGGACTCGGAATGGCGCGAGACTTTGCGAGGCACCTCCGTGTGCCAAAAATAGGCCGCGGGCACAGCCGCGCCCAAAAATACCCGCCCGAAGGCCGGGGCGCCAAGTTCGTCCAGCGGAAAAAGGCCACAAAACG
This sequence comes from Citrus cavaleriei, assembly GCA_030448935.1. Lineage (NCBI taxonomy): Eukaryota > Viridiplantae > Streptophyta > Magnoliopsida > Sapindales > Rutaceae > Citrus > Citrus cavaleriei. The sequence goes on along the minus strand of JAUJEM010000401.1, from coordinate 83,669 downwards.
GGTGGGCTATAGCCTTGGGGGGTGGGGCTGGCCAACTTCGTCCGCCGGACTCGGAATGGCGCGAGACTTTGCGAGGCACCTCCGTGTGCCAAAAATAGGCCGCAGGCACAGCCGCGCGCAAAAATACCCGCCCGAAGGCCGGGGCGCCAAGTTCGTCCAGCGGAAAAAGGCCACAAAACGGGTGGGCTATAGCCTTGGGGGGTGGGGCTGGCCAACTTCGTCCGCCGGACTCGGAATGGCGCGAGACTTTGCGAGGCGCCTCCGTGTGCCAAAAATAGGCCGCGGGCACAGCCGCGCCCAAAAATACCCGCCCGAAGGCCGGGGCGCCAAGTTCGTCCAGCGGAAAAAGGCCACATAAACGGGTGGGATATTGCCTTGGGGTGTGGGGCTGGCCAACTTCGTCCGCCGGACTCGGAATGGCGCGAGACTTTGCGAGGCGCCTCCGTGTGCCAAAATAGGCCGCGGGCACAGCCGCGCCCAAAAATACCCGCCCGAAGGCCGGGGCGCCAAGTTCGTCCAGCGGAAAAAGGCCACAAAAACGGGTGGGCTATAGCCTTGGGGGTGGGGCTGGCCAACTTCGTCCGCCGGACTCGGAATGGCGCGAGACTTTGCGAGGCACCTCCGTGTGCCAAAAATAGGCCGCGGGCACAGCCGCGCCAAAAATACCCGCCCAAGGCCGGGCGCCAAGTTCGTCCAGCGGAAAAAGGCCACAAAACGGGTGGGCTATAGCCTTGGGGGTGGGCTGGCCAACTTCGTCCGCCGGACTCGGAATGGCGCGAGACTTTGCGAGGCGCCTCCGTGTGCCAAAAATAGGCCGCGGGCACAGCCGCGCCCAAAATACCCCCCCAATGGCCGGGCGCCAAGTTCGTCCAGCGGAAAAAGGCCACAAAAACGGGTGGGCTATAGCCTTGGGGGTGGGGCTGGCCAACTCGTCCGCCGGACTCGGAATGGCGCGAGACTTTGCGAGGCACCTCCGTGTGCCAAAAATAGGCCGCGGGCACAGCCGCGCCAAAAATACCCGCCCTAAGGCCGGGGCGCCAAGTTCGTCCTTCGGAAAATGTCCACAAAATCGGTTGTGCTTTTGCCTTGGGGGTCGTGGCTGCCCATCTTCGTCCGCCGGACTCGGAATGGCACGAGACTTTGTGAGGCGCCTCCGTGTGCCAAAAATAGGCCGCGGGCACAGCCGCGCCAAAAATACCCGCCCGAAGGCCGCGGCGCCAAGTTCGTCCAGCGGTAAAAGGCCACAAAACGGGTGGGCTATAGCCTTGGGGGTGGGGCTGGCCAACTCGTCCGCCGGACTCGGAATGGCGCGAGACTTTGCGAGGCACCTCCGTGTGCAAAAATAGGCCGCGGGCACAGCGCGCCAAAAATACCCGCCCGAAGGCCGGGCGCCAAGTTCGTCCAGCGAAAAAGGCCACAAAAACGGGTGGGCTATAGCCTTGGGGGTGGGGCTGGCCAACTTCGTCCGCCGGACTCGGAATGGCGCGAGACTTTGCGAGGCACCTCCGTGTGCCAAAATAGGCCGCGGCACAGCCGCGCCAAAAATACCCGCCCGAAGGCCGGGCGCCAAGTTCGTCCAGCGGAAAAAGGCCACAAAACGGGTGGGCTATAGCCTTGGGGGTGGGGCTGGCCAACTCGTCCGCCGGACTCGGAATGGCGCGAGACTTTGCGAGGCGCCTCCGTGTGCCAAAAATAGGCCGCGGGCACAGCCGCGCCCAAAATACCCGACCGGAGGCCGGGCGCCAAGTTCGTCCAGCGGAAAAAGGCCACAAAACGGGTGGGCTATAGCCTTGGGGGGTGGGGCTGGCCAACTTCGTCCGCCGGACTCGGAATGGCGCGAGACTTTCCGAGGCACCTCCATGTGCCAAAAATAGGCCGCGGGCACAGCCGCGCCAAAAATACCCGCCCGAAGGCCGGGGCGCCAAGTTCGTCCAGCGGAAAAAGGCCACAAAAACGGGTGGGCTATAGCCTTGGGGGGTGGGGCTGGCCAACTTCGTCCGCCGGACTCGGAATGGCGCGAGACTTTGCGAGGCACCTCCGTGTGCCAAAAATAGGCCGCGGGCACAGCCGCGCCCAAAATACCCGCCCGAAGGCCGGGGCGCCAAGTTCGTCCAGCGGAAAAAGGCCACAAAACGGGTGGGCTATAGCCTTGGGGGGTGGGGCTGGCCAACTTCGTCCGCCGGACTCGGAATGGCGCGAGACTTTGCGAGGCGCCTCCGTGTGCCAAAAATAGGCCGCGGGCACAGCCGCGCCCAAAAATACCCGCCCCAAGGCCGGGGCGCCAAGTTCGTCCAGCGGAAAAAGGCCACCAAAACGGGTGGGCTATAGCCTTGGGGGGTGGGGCTGGCCAACTTCGTCCGCCGGACTCGGAATGGCGCGAGACTTTGCGAGGCACCTCCGTGTGCCAAAAATAGGCCGCGGGCACAGCCGCGCCCAAAAATACCCGCCCGAAGGCCGGGGCGCCAAGTTCGTCCAGCGGAAAAAGGCCACAAAATCAGGTGGGCTATAGCCTTGGGGGGTTGGGCTGGCCAACTTCGTCCGCCTTACTCGGAATGGCGCGAGTCTTTGCGAGGCGCCTCCGTGTGCCAAAAATAGGCGCGGCACAGCCGCGCCAAAAATACCCGCCCGAAGGCCGGGGCGCCAAGTTCGTCCAGCGGAAAAAGGCAACAAAAACGGGTGGGCTATAGCCTTGGGGGGTGGGGCTGGCCAACTTCATCCGCCGGACTCGTAATGGCGCGAGCCTTTGCGAGGCACCTCCGTGTGCAAAAATAGGCCGCGGGCGCAGCCGCGCAAAAAAATACCCGGCCGAAGGCCGGCGCGCCAAGTTCGTCCAGCGGAAAAAGGCCACAAAAACGGGTGGGCTATAGCCTTGGGGGGTGGGGCTGGCCAACTTCGTCCGCCGGACTCGGAATGGCGCGAGACTTTGCGAGGCACCTCCGTGTGCCAAAAATAGGCCGCGGGCACAGCCGCGCCCAAAAATACCCGCCCGAAGGCCGCGGCGCCAAGTTCGTCCAGGCAAAAAAGGCCACAAAAACGGGTGGGCTATAGCCTTGGGGGTGGGGCTGGCCAACTTCGTCCGCCGGACTCGGAATGGAGCGAGACTTTGTGAGGCGCCTCCGTGTGCCAACAATAGGCCGCGGGCACAGCGGCGCACAAAAATAACCGCCCGAAGGCCGGGTCGCCAAGTTCGTCCAGCGGAAAAAGGCCACAAAAACGTGTGGGCTAAAGCCTGGGGGGTAGGGCTGGCACAAGTCGTACGCCGGACGCGGAATGGCGTGAAACTTTGCGAGGCGCCTCCGTGTGCCAAAAATAGGCCGCGGCCAACGCCGCGCCAAAAATACCCGCCCGAAGGCCGGGGCGCCAAGTTCGTCCCGCGGAAAAAGGCCACAAAACCGGGTGGGCTATAGCCTTGGGGGGTGGGGCTGGCCAACTTCGTCCGCCGGACTCGGAATGGCGCGAGACTTTGCGAGGCGCCTCCGTGTGCCAAAAATAGGCCTCGGGCACAGCCGTGCCCAAAAATAACCGCCCGACGGCCGGGGCACCAAGTTCGTCCAGCGGAAAAAGGCCACCAAAACGGGTGGGCTATAGCCTTGGGCGGTGTGGCTGGCCAACTTCGTCTGCCGGACTCGGAATGGCGCGAGACTTTGCGAGGCGTCTCCGTGTGCCAAAAATAGGCCGCGGGCACAGCCGCGCCCAAAAATAACCGCCCGAAGGTCGGGGCGCCAAGTTCGTCCAGCGGAAAAAGGCCACAAAAACGGGTGGGCTATAGCCTTGGGGGGTGGGGCTGGCCAACTTCGTCCGCCGGACTCGGAATGGCGCGAGACTTTGCGAGGCGCCTCCGTGTGCCAAAAATAGGCCGCGGGCACAGCTACGCCCAAAAATACCCGCCCGAAGGCCGGGGCGCCAAGTTCGTCCAGCGGAAAAGGCCACAAAAACGGGTGGGCTATAGCCTTGGGGGGTGGGGCTGGCCAACTTCGTCCGCCGGACTCGGAATGGCGCGAGACTTTGCGAGGTGCCTCCGTGTGCCAAAAATAGGCCGCGGGCACAGCCGCGCACAAAAATACCCGCCCGAAGGCCGGGGCGCCAAGTTCGCCAAGCGGAAAAAGGCCACAAAAACGGGTGGGCTATAGCCTTGGGCGGTGGGGCTGGCCAACTTCGTCCGCCGGACTCGGAATGGCGCGAGACTTTGCGAGGCGCCTCCGTGTGCCAAAAATAGGCCGCTGCCACAGCCGCGCCCAAAAATTCCCGCCCGAAGGCCGGGGCGCCAAGTTCGTCCAGCGGTAAATGGCCACAAAAACGGGTGGGCTATAGCCTTGGGGGGTGGGGCTGGCCAACTTCGTCCGCCGGACTCGGAATGGCGCGAAACTTTACGAGGTGCCTCCGTGTGCCAAAAATAGGCCGCGGGCACAGCCGCGCCCAAAAATACCCGCCCGAAGGCCGGGGCGCCAAGTTCGTCCAGCGGTAAATTGGCCCCAAAAACGGGTGGGCTATAGCCTTGGGGGCTGGGGCTGGCCAAATTCGTCCGCCGGACTCGGAATGGCGCGAGACTTTGCGAGGCCCGTCCGTGTGCCAAAAATAGGCCGCGGGCACAGCCGCGCCCAAAAATACCCGCCCGAAGGCCGGGGCGCCAAGTTCGTCCAGCGGAAAAAGGCCACAAAAACGGGTGGGCTATAGCCTTGGGGGCTGGGGCTGGCCAACTTCGTCCGCCGGACTCGGAATGGCGCGAGACTTTGCGAGGCGCCTCCGTGTGCCAAAAATAGGCCGCGGGCACAGCCGCGCCGAAATATACCCGCCCGAAGGCCGGGGCGCCAAGTTCGTCCAGCGGAAAAAGGCCACAAAAACGGGTGGGCTATAGCCTTGGGCGGTGGGGCTGGCCAACTTCGTCCGCCGGACTCGGAATGGCGCGAGACTTTGCGAGGCGCCTCCGTGTGCCAAAAATAGGCCGCGGGCACAGCCGACCAAAAATACTCACCTGAAGGCCGGGCGCCAAGTTCGTCCAGCGGAAAAAGGCCACAAAACGGGTGGGCTATAGCCTTGGGGGTGGGGCTGGCCAACTTCGTCCGCCGGACTCGGAATGGCGCGAGACTTTGCGAGGCGCCTCCGTGTGCCCAAAATAGGCCGGGCACAGGCGTCCAAAACTACCCGCCCGACGGCCGGGGCGCCAAGTTCGTCCAGCGGAAAAAGGCCACAAAAACGGGTGGGCTATAGCCTTGGGGGGTGGGGCTGGCCAACTTCGTCCGCCGGACTCGGAATGGCGCGAGACTTTGCGAGGCGCCTCCGTGTGACAAAAATAGGCCGCGGGCACAGCCGCGCAAAAATACCCGCCCGAAGGCCGGGCGCCAAGTTCGTCCAGCGGAAAAAGGCCACAAAACGGGTGGGCTATAGCCTTGGGGGTGGGGCTGGCCAACTTCATCCGCTGGACTCGGAATGGCGGGAGACTTTGCGAGGATGCTCCGTGTGCCAAAAATAGGCCGCGGGCACAGCCGCGCCAAAAATACCCGCCCGAAGGCCGGGCGCCAAGTTCGTCCAGCGGAAAAAGGCCACAAAAAGCGGGTGGGCTATAGCCTTGGGGGTGGGGCTGGCCTACTTCGTCCGCCGGACTCGGAATGGCGCGAGACTTTGCGAGGCTCCTCCGTGTGCCAAAAATAGGCCGGGCACACCGCACCCAAAAATACCCGCCCGAAGGCCGGGCGCCAAGTTCGTCCAGCGGAAAAAGGCCACAAAACGGGTGGGCTATAGCCTTGGGGGTGGGGCTGGCCAACTTCGTCCCCGGACTCGGAATGGCGCGAGACTTTGCGAGGCCCTCCGTGTGCCAAAAATAGGCCGCGGGCACAGCCGCACCCAAAATACCCGCCCGAAGGCCGGGCGCCAAGTTCGTCCAGCGGAAAAAGGCCACAAAACGGGTGGGCTATAGCCTTGGGGGTGGGGCTGGCCAACTTCGTCCGCCGGACTCGGAATGGCGCGAGACTTTGCGAGGCGCCTCCGTGTGCCAAAATAGGCCGCGGGCACAGCCGCGCAAAAATACCCGCCCGAAGGCCGGGCGCCAAGTTCGTCCAGCGGAAAAAGGCCACAAAACGGGTGGGCTATAGCCTTGGGGGTGGGGCTGGCCAACTTCGTCCGCCGGACTCGGAATGGCGCGAGACTTTGCGAGGCGCCTCCGTGTGCCAAAAATAGGCCGCGGACAAAGCCGCGCGCAAAAATACCCGCCCGAAGGCCGGGCGCCAAGTTCGTCCAGCGGAAAACGGCCACCAATACGGGTGTGCTATAGCGTTGGGGGTTGGGGCTGGGCAACTTCGTCCGCCGGACTCGGAATGGCGCGAGACTTTGGGAGGCACCTCCGTGTGCCAAAAATAGGCCGCGGGCACAGCCGCGCCCAAAATACCCGCCCGAAGGCCGGGCGCCAAGTTCGTCCAGCGGAAAAAGGCCACAAAACGAGTGGGCTATAGCCTTGGGGGTGGGGCTGGCCAACTTCGTCCGCCGGACTCGGAATGGCGCGAGACGTTGCGAGGCGCCTCCGTGTGCCAAAAATAGGCCGCGGGCACAGCCGCGCCAAAAAATACCCGCCCGAAGGCCGGGGCGCCAAGTTCGTCCAGCGGAAATAGGCCACACACACGGGTGGGCTATAGCCTTGGGGGGTGGGGCTGGCCAACTTCGTCCGCCAAACTCGGAATGGCGCGAGACCTTGCGAGGCCCCACCGTGTGCCAAAAATAGGCCGCGGGGACAGCCGCGCCCTAAAATACCCGCCCGAAGGCCGGGGCGCCAAGTTCGTCCAGCGGAAAAAGGCCACAAAAACGGGTGGGCTATAGCCTTGGGGGGTGGGGCTGGCGAACTTCGTCCGCCGGACTCGGAATGGCGCGAGACTTTGCGAGGCGCCTCCGTGTGCCAAAAATAGGCCGCGGGCACAGCCGCGCCAAAAAATACCCGCCCGAAGGCCGGGGCGCCAAGTTCGTCCAGCGGAAAAGGCCACAAAACGGGTGGGCTATAGCCTTGGGGGTGGGGCTGGCCAACTTCGTCCGCCGGACTCGGAATGGCGCGAGACTTTGCGAGGCGCCTCCGTGTGCCAAAAATAGGCCGTGGCACACAGCCGCGCCCAAAATACCCGCCCGAAGGCCGGGCGCCAAGTTCGTCCAGCGGAAAAAGGCCACAAAACGGGTGGGCTATAGCCTTGGGGGTGGGGCTGGCCAACTTCGTCCGCCGGACTCGGAATGGCGCGAGACTTTGCGAGGCGCTCCGTGTGCCAAAAATAGGCCGCGGGCACAGCCGCGCCAAAAATACCCGCCCGAAGGCCGGGCGCCAAGTTCGTCCAGCGGAAAAAGGCCACAAAACGGGTGGGCTATAGCCTTGGGTGGTGGGCCTGGCCAACTTCGTCCGACGGAATCGGAATGGCGCTAGACTTTGCCAGGCGCCTCCGTGTGCCAAAATTAGGCTGCGGGCACAGCCGCGCCCAAAATACCCGCCCGAAGGCCGGGCGCCAAGTTCGTCCAGCGGAAAAAGGCCACAAAACGGGTGGGCTATAGCCTTGGGGGTGGGGCTGGCCAACTCGTCCGCCGGACTCGGAATGGCGCGAGACTTTGCGAGGTGCCTCCGTGTGCCAAAAATAGGCCGCGGGCACAGCCGCGCCCAAAAATACCCACCCGAAGGCCGGGGCGCCAAGTTCGTCCAGCGGAAAAAGGCCACAAAACGGATGGGCTATAGCCTTGGGGTGTGGGGCTGGCCAACTTCGTCCCCCGGACTCGGAATGGCGCGAGACTTTGCGAGGGGCCTCCGTGTCCCAAAATAGGCCGCGGGCACAGCCGCGCCAAAAATACACGCCCGAAGGCCGGGCGCCAAGTTCGTCCAGCGGAAATAGGCCACAAAACGGGTTGGGCTTTAGCCTTGGGGGTTGGGGTGGCCAACTTCGTCCGCCGGACTCGGAATGGCGCGAGACTTTGCGAGGCACCTCCGTGTGCCAAAAATAGGCCGGGCACAGCCGCGCCCAAAAATACCCGCCCGAAGGCCGGGCGCCAAGTTCGTCCAGCGGAAAAAGGCCACAAAAACGGGTGGGCTATAGCCTTGGGGGTGGGGCTGGCCAACCGTCCGCCGGACTCGGAATGGCGCGAGACTTTGCGAGGCGCCTCCGTGTGCCAAAAATAGGCCGCGGCACAGCCGCGCCAAAAATACCCGCCCGAAGGCCGGGCGCCAAGTTCGTCCAGCGGAAAAAGGCCACAAAACGGGTGGGCTATAGCCTTGGGGTTGGGGCTGGCCAACATCGTCCGCCGGAGTCGGAATGGCGCGAGACTTTGCGAGGCGCCTCCGTGTGCCAAAAATAGGCCGCGGCACAGCCGCGCCCAAAATACCCGCCCGAAGGCCGGGCGCCAAGTTCGTCCAGCGGAAAAAGGCCACAAAACGGGTGGGCTATAGCCTTGGGGGTGGGGCTGGCCAACTTCGTCCGCCGGACTCGGAATGGCGCGAGACTTTGCGAGGTGCCTCCGTGTGCCAAAAATAGGCCGGGCACAGCCGCGCCAAAAATACCCCGAAGGCCGGGCGCCAAGTTCGTCCAGCGGAAAAGGCCACAAAACGGGTGGGCTATAGCCTTGGGGGTGGGGCTGGCCAACTCGTCCGCCGGACTCGGAATGGCGCGAGACTTTGCGAGGCGCCTCCGTGTGCCAAAATAGGCCGCGGCACAGCCGCGCCAAAATACCCGCCCGAGGCCAGGCCGGGCGCCAAGTTCGTCCAGCGGAAAAAGGCCACAAAAACGGGTGGGCTATAGCCTTGGGGGGTGGGGCTGGCCCACTTCGTCCGCCGGACTCGGAATGGTACGAGACTTTGCGAGGCGCCTCCGTGTGCCAAAAATAGGCTGCAGGCACAGCCGCGCCAAAAATACCAGCCCGAAAGCCAGGGCGCCAAGTTCGTCCAGCGGAAAAAGGCCAAAAAAACGGGTGGGCTATAGCCTTGGGGCGTGGGGCTGGCCAACTTCGTCCGCCGGACTCGGAATGGCGCGAGGCTTTGCGAGGCACCTCCGTGTGCTAAAAATAGGCCGAGGACGAAGCCGCGCCCAAAAATACCCGCCCGAAGGCCGGGGCGCCAAGTTCGTCCAGCGGAAAAAGGCCACAAAAACGGGTGGGCTATAGCCTTGGGGGGTGGGGCTGGCCAACTTCGTCCGCCGGACTCGGAATGGCGCGAGACTTTGCGAGGCGCCTCCGTGTGCCAAAAATAGGCCGCGGGCACAGCCGCGCCCAAAAATACCCGCCCGAAGGCCGGGGCGCCAAGTTCGTCCAGCGGAAAAAGGCCACAAAAACGGGTGGGCTATAGCCTTGGGGGGTGGGGCTGGCCAACTTCGTCCGCCGGACTCGGAATGGCGCGAGACTTTGCGAGGCACCTCCGTGTGCCAAAAATAGGCCGCGGGCACAGCCGCGCCCAAAAATACCAGCCCGAAGGCCGGGGCGCCAAGTTCGTCCAGCGGAAAAAGGCCACAAAAACGGGTGGGCTATAGCCTTGGGGGGTGGGGCTGGCCAACTTCGTCCGCCGGACTCGGAATGGCGCGAGACTTTGCGAGGTGCCTCCGTGTGCCAAAAATAGGCCGCGGGCACAGCCGCGCCCAAAAATACCTGCCCGAAGGCCGGGGCGCCAAGTTCGTCCAGCGGAAAAAGGCCACAAAAACGGGTGGGCTATAGCCTTGGGGGTGGGGCTGGCCAACTTCGTCCGCCGGACTCGGAATGGCGCGAGACTTTGCGAGGGGCCTCCGTGTGCCAAAATAGGCCGCGGGCACAGCCGCGCCAAAAATACCGCCCGAAGGCCGGGCGCCAAGTTCGTCCAGCGGAAAAAGGCCACAAAACGGGTGGGCTACCGCCCTGGGGGTGGGGCTGGCCAACGTCGCCCGCCGGACTCGGAATGGCGCGAGACTTTGCGAGGCACCTCCGTGTGCCAAAAATAGGCCGCGGGCACAGCCGCGCCCAAAAATACCCGCCCGAAGGCCGGGGCGCCAAGTTCGTCCAGCGGAAAAAGGCCACAAATACGGGTGGGCTATAGCCTTGGGGGTGGGGCTGGCCAACTTCGTCCGCCGGACTCGGAATGGCGCGAGACTTTGCGAGGCACCTCCGTGTGCCAAAAATAGGCCGCGGGCACAGCCGCGACCAAAATTACCCGCCCGAAGGCCGGGGCGCCAAGTTCGTCCAGCGGAAAAAGGCCACAAAAACGGGTGGGCTATAGCCTTGGGGGGTGTGGCTGGCCAACATCGTGCGCCGGACTCGGAATGGCGCGAGACTTTGCGAGGCACCTCCGTGTGCAAACACTAGGCCACGGGCACATCCGCGCCCAAAACTACCCACCCGAAGGCCGGGACGCCAAGTTCGTCCAGCGGAAAAAGGCCACATAACGGGTGGGCTATAGCCTTGAGGGGTGGGGCTGGCCAACTTCGTCCGCCGGACTCGGAATGGCGCGAGACTTTGCGAGGCGCCTCCGTGTGACAAAAATAGGCCGCGGGCGCAGCCGAGCCCAAAAATACCCGCCCGAAGGCCAGGGCGCCAAGTTCGTCCAGCGGAAAAAGGCCAAAAAACGGGTGGGCTATAGCCTTGGGGGGTGGGGCTGGCCAACTTCGTCCGCCGGACTCGGAATGGCGCGAGACTTTGCGAGGCACCTCCGTGTGCCAAAAATAGGCCGCGGGCACAGCCGCGCCAAAAATACCCGCCCGAAGGCCGGGGCGCCAAGTTCGTCCAGCGGAAAAAGGCCACAAAAACGGGTGGGCTATAGCCTTGGGGGGTGGGGCTGGCCAACTTCGTCCGCCGGACTCGGAATGGCGCGAGACTTTGCGAGGCACCTCCGTGTGCCAAAAATAGGCCGCGGGCACAGCCGCGCCCAAAAATACCCGCCCGAAGGCCGGGGCGCCAAGTTCGTCCAGCGGAAAAGGCCACAAAAACGGGTGGGCTATAGCCTTGGGGGGTGGGGCTGGCCAACTTCGTCCGCCGGACTCGGAATGGCGCGAGACTTTGCGAGGCACCTCCGTGTGCCAAAAATAGGCCGCGGGAACAGCCGCGCCCAAAAATACCAGCCCGAAGGCCGGGGCGCCAAGTTCGTCCAGCGGAAAAAGGCCACAAAAACGGGTGGGCTATAGCCTTGGGGGGTGGGGCTGGCCAACTTCGTCCGCCGGACTCGGAATGGCGCGAGACTTTGCGAGGCGCCTCCGTGTGCCAAAAATAGGCCGCGGGCACAGCCGCGCCCAAAATACCCGCCCGAAGGCCGGGGCGCCAAGTTCGTCCAGCGGAAAAAGGCCACAAAACGGGTGGGCTATAGCCTTGGGGGGTGGGGCTGGCCAACATCGTCCGCCGGACTCGGAATGGCGCGAGACTTTGCGACGCACCTCCGTGTGCCAAAAATAGCCGAGGAACAGCCGCGCCAAAAATACCAGCCCGAAGGCCGGGCGCCAAGTTCGTCCAGCGGAAAAAGGCCACAAAAACGGGTGGGCTATAGCCTTGGGGGGTGGGGCTGGCCAACTTCGTCCGCCGGACTCGGAATGGCGCGAGACTTTGCGAGGCGCCTCCGTGTGCCAAAAATAGGCCGCGGCACAGCCGCGCCCACAAATACCCGCCCGAAGGCCGGGGCGCCAAGTTCGTCCAGCGGAAAAAGGCCACAAAAACGGGTGGGCTATAGCCTTGGGGTGTGGGGCTGGCCAACATCGTCCGCCGGACTCGGAATGGCGCGAGACTTTGCGAGGCACCTCCGTGTGCCAAAAATAGCCCGAGGGAACAGCCGCGCCCAAAAATACCAGCCCGAAGGCCGGGGCGCCAAGTTCGTCCAGCGGAAAAAGGCCACAAAACCGGGTGGGCTATAGCCTTGGGGGGTGGGGCTGGCCAACTTCGTCCGCCGGACTCGGAATGGCGCGAGACTTTGCGAGGTGCCTCCGTGTGCTAAAAATAGGCCGCGGGCACAGCCGCGCCCAAAAATACCCGCCCGAAGGCCGGGGCGCCAAGTTCGTCCAGCGGAAAAAGGCCACAAAACCGGTGGGCTATAGCCTTGTGGGGTGGGGCTGGCCAACTTCGTCCGCCGGACTCGGAATGGCGCGAGACTTTGCGAGGCGCCTCCGTGTGCCAAAAATAGGCCGCGGGCACAGCCGCGCCCAAAAATACCGCCCGAAGGCCGGGGCGCCAAGTTCGTCCAGCGGAAAAAGGCCACAAAACGGGTGGGCTATAGCCTTGGGGGGTGGGGCTGGCCAACTTCGTCCGCCGGACTCGGAATGGCGCGAGACTTTACGAGGCGCCTCCGTGTGCCAAAAATAGGCCGCGGGCACAGCCGCGCCCAAAATCAACCGCCCGAATGCCGGGGCGCGAAGTTCGTCCAGCGGAAAAAGGCAACAAAAACGGGTGGGCTATAGCCTTGGGGGGTGGGGCTGGCCCACTTCGTCCGCCGGACTCGGAATGGCGCGAGATTTTGTGAGTCGCCTCCGTGTGGCAAAAATAGGCCGCGGGCACAGCCGCGCCCAAAATAACCGCCCGAAGGCCGGGACGCCAAGTTCGTCCAGCCGAAAAAGGCCACAAAAACGGGTGGGCTATAGCCTTGGGGGGTGGGGCTGGCCAACTTCGTCCGCCGGACTCGGAATGGCGCGAGACTTTGCGAGGCGCCTCCGTGTGCCAAAAATAGGCCGAGGGAACAGCCGCGCCCAAAAATACCCGCCCGAAGGCCGGGGCGCCAAGTTCGTCCAGCGGAAAAAGGCCAAAAAACGGGTGGGCTATAGCCTTGGGGGGTGGGGCTGGCCAACTTCGTCCGCCGGACTCGGAATGGCGCGAGACTTTGCGAGGCACCTCCGTGTGCCAAAAATAGGCCGCGGGCACAGCCGCGCCCAAAAATAACCGCCCGAAGGCCGGGGCGCCAAGTTCGTCCAGCGGAAAAGGCCACAAAAACGGGTGGGCTATAGCCTTGGGGGGTGGGGCTGGCCAACTTCGTCCGCCGGACTCGGAATGGCGCGAGACTTTGCGAGGGGCCTCCGTGTGCCAAAAATAGGCCGCGGGCACAGCCGCGCCCAAAATAACCGCCCGAAGGCCGGGGCGCCAAGTTCGTCCAGCGGAAAAAGGCCACAAAAACGGGTGGGCTATAGCCTTGGGGGTGGGGCTGGCCAACTTCGTCCGCCGGACTCGGAATGGCGCGAGACTTTGCGAGGGGCCTCCGTGTGCCAAAAATAGGCCGCGGGCACAGCCGCGCCAAAAATAACCGCCCGAAGGCCGGGGCGCCAAGTTCGTCCAGCGGAAAAAGGCCACAAAAACGGGTGGGCTATAGCCTTGGGGGTGGGGCTGGCCAACTTCGTCCGCCGGACTCGGAATGGCGCGAGACTTTGCGAGGGGCCTCCGTGTGCCAAAAATAGGCCGCGGGCACAGCCGCGCCAAAAATAACCGCCCGAAGGCCGGGGCGCCAAGTTCGTCCAGCGGAAAAAGGCCACAAAAACGGGTGGGCTATAGCCTTGGGGGGTGGGGCTGGCCAACTTCGTCCGCCGGACTCGGAATGGCGCGAGACTTTGCGAGGGCCTCCGTGTGCCAAAAATAGGCCGCGGGCACAGCCGCTCCCAAAAATAACTGCCCGAAGGCCGGGGCGCCAAGTTCGTCCAGCGGAAAAAGGCCACAAAAACGGGTGGGCTATAGCCTTGGGGGGTGGGGCTGGCCAACTTCGTCCGCCGGACTCGGAATGGCGCGAGACTTTGCGAGGGCCTCCGTGTGCCAAAAATAGGCCGCGGGCACAGCCGCGCCCAAAAATAACTGCCCGAAGGCCAGGGCGCCAAGTTCGTCCAGCGCAAAAAGGCCGCAAAAACGGGTGGGGTATAGCCTGGGGTGGTGGGGCTGGCCAACTTCGTCCGCCGGACTCGGAATGGCGCGAGACTTTGCGAGGGGCCTCCGTGTGCCAAAAATAGGCCGCGGGCACAGCCGCGCCAAAAATAACCGCCCGAAGGCCGGGGCGCCAAGTTCGTCCAGCGGAAAAAGGCCACAAAAACGGGTGGGCTATAGCCTTGGGGGGGGGGCTGGCCAACTTCGTCCGCCGGACTCGGAATGGCGTGAGACTTTGCGAGGCGCCTCCGTGTGCCAAAAATAGGCCGCGCGCACAGCCGCACCAAAAATAACTGCCCGAAGGCCGGGGCGCCAAGTTCGTCCAGCGGAAAAAGGCCACAAAAACGGGTGGGCTATACCCTGGGGGGTGGGGCTGGCCAACTTCGACCGCCGGACTCGGAATTGCGCGAGACTTTGCGAGGCGCCTCCGTGTGCCAAAAATATGCCGCGCGCACCGCAGCACCCAAAAAGAATTGCCCGAAGTCCGGGGCGCCAAGTTCGTCCAGCGGAAAATGGCCACAAAAACGGGTGGGCTATAGCCTTGGGGGGTGGGGCTGGCCAACTTCGTCCGCCGGACTCGGAATGGCGCGAGACTTTGCGAGGCACCTCCGTGTTCAAAAATTAGGCCACGGGCACAGTCGCGCCCAAAAATAACCGCCCGAAGGCCGGGGCGCCAAGTTCGTCCAGCGGAAAAAGGCCACAAAAACGGGTGGGCTATAGCCTTGGGGGGTGGGGCTGGCCAACTTCGTCCGCCGGACTCGGAATGGCGCGAGACTTTGCGAGGGCCTCCGTGTGCCAAAAATAGGCCGCGGCCACAGCCGCGCCCAAAAATAACCTCCCGAAGGCCACAAAACGAGTGGGCTATGGGCCTTTAGCGGCTGGCTAACCGTCCACGGACTTGGAATGGCGCGAGACTCTATGTAGGTCCTCCGTGTTCCAAAATGGGGTGGGCTGGCCAACTCTGGGCCGCTAAGTTCCGCGGGACAAAACGGAATGGGGTGGGACCTGTCCTACTGCGAGGCACCTCCATGAGGGGCCAAAAATAGGCGAGCGGCACAGGCGCTAAAAATAATCAACCAAGGCCGGGCGCCAAGTCTGGCCCAGGGTGAAAAGGCAACAAAAACGTGGGTGGGCTATAGCCTTGGGGTGGGGCTGGCCAACTCCTCCCGGACTGAATGGCGCGAGACTTTGGGAGGGGCCTCCGTGTGCTGGGAATAGGGCCACTTGGACACAGCCATGCCTAAAAATACCCACTCAAGGTCGGGCCCCAAGTTCATCCAGCGGAAAATGCCACAAAAACTGGTGGGCTATAGCCTTGGGGGTGGGATGGCCAACCGTCCGCCGGCCTTGAATGGCGAGACTTTGCGAGGTGCCTCCGTGTGCCAAATAGGCCAAAGGGCACAGCCGCACCTAAAATAACCGCCTGAAGACCGGGGCGCCTGTCTGGCCCAGCGGAAAGGCCACAAAAACGGTGTGGGCTATAGCCTTGGGGGTGGGGATGGCAACTCGGGCCCGCTCGGACTCGGAATGGTGCAAGACTTTGCAGGGGCCTGCAGCTGTAAATAGGCCACGGGCACAGCTGCGCCAAAAATACCCGCCCAAGGCTCAACGCCAAGTTCGGTCCAGCGGAAAAAGGCCACAAAACGGGTGGGCTATAGCCTTGGGGGTGTGGGGCTAACCAACTTTGTCCGGACTCGAATGGCGCGAGATTTGTGAGGCCCTCCAGGTGCCAAAAATAGGCCACGGACATAGCCGCTAAAATAACTGCCCAAGGCCGGGCCCCAACTTCAGCCCAGCGGAAAAGGCCACAAAAAGGGTGGCTATAGCCTTGGGGTGGGGATGGCCAACTTCCTCCGACGGACTCGGAATGGCGCGGAGAATTTGCGAGGCGTCCATGTGCCAAAAATAGGTTTACGGGGCACAGCCGCGCCCTAAAATACCCTCCCGAAGGCCGGGCGCCAAGTCTGGCCCAGAAAGAAAAAGCCACAAAAACGGGTGGGCTATAGCCTTGGGGGTGGGCTGGCCAACTGGTCCTGCTGACTGGAATGGTGCAAGACTTACGAGGGCCCCGTGGTGCTAAAATAGGGGCCACGCGCACAGCTGCGCCCAAAAATAACCGCTCAAGGCCGGGACGCCAAGTTCGCCCAGCGGAAAAAGGCCACAAAAACGGGTGGGCTATAGCCTTGGGGGTGGGCACCAACTTCGTCCGCCGACTCGGGAATGGCGAGACTTTGCGAGGCCTCCGTGTGCTGCAAAATAGGCCACGGACACAGCCGCGTCTCCAAAAATAACTGCCCAAGGCCGGGGCGCCAAAAGTTCGTCCAGCCGGAAAAAGGCCACAAAACGGGTGGGCTATAGCCTTGGGGGTGGGGCTGGCCAACTTCGTCCGCCGGACTCGAATGGCGCGAGACTTTACGAGGCGCCCAGCTGTGCCAAAAATAGCCGCGGGCACAGCCGCGCCTAAAAATACCGCCCGAAGGCCGGGCGCTGTTCACCCATCCGAAAAAGGCCAAAAACTAGTGGACTATAGCCTTGGGGGTGGGGGCTGGTCCACTCCTGTCCGCCGGACTGAATGGCGCGAGACTTTGCGAGGCGCTCCGTGCCAAAACAGGCCGCGGGCACAGCCGCTGCCTTGAAAATACCAGTGCCCGAAGGCCGGGCGCCAAGTTCGTCCAGCGGAAAAAGGCCAAAACGGTGGGCTATAGCCTTGGGGGTGGGGCTGGCTAACTGTCCGCCGGACTCTGGAATGGCGCGAGACGCTTTGCGAGGCGCCCGTGTGCAAAAATAGGCTGTGGCACAGCCTAGCCAAAAAATAACAGCCCGAAGGTCGGGCGCCAAGTTCGTCCAGAGGAAAAAGGCCACAAAACGGGTGGGCTATAGCCTTGGGGGTGGGGTTGGCCAACTTCGTCCGCCGGACTCGGAATGGCGCGAGACATTGCGAGGCGCCTCCATTACCAAAATAGGTCATGGACACAGCTGCGCCTGGGTATCCGCCCGAAGGCCGGGCGCCAAGTTCGTCCCCCCGAAACAGGCCACAAAAACGGTGGGGCTATAGCCTTGGGGGTGGGCTGGTCAACTGGTCCGCCTCGACTCGGAATGGCGCGAGACTTTGCGAGGCGCCTCCGTGCAAAAAAGGGCCGCGGGCACAGCCGCCCGCCATAAATACCCGCCCTCCTCCCGAAGGCTGGGCGCCAAGTTCGCCCAGCAGAAAAAGGCCACAAAAACGGGTGGGCTATAGCCTTGGGGTGGGGCTGGCCAACTTCGCCCGTCGGACTCGGAATGGCGCGAGACTTTGCGAGGCACCTCCTGCGCCAAAATAGTCATGGGCACAGCCTCGACCAAAATAACCCCCAAGGCCGGGCGCCAAGTTCTGCCCAGCGGAAAAAGGCCACAAAACGTGGTGGGCTATAGCCTTGGGGGTGGCTGGCCAACTCTGTCCGCCGGACTCGGAATGGCGCGAGAGCTTTGCGAGGCGCCTCCGCAGCTGTAAATAAGTCAAGGGCACAGCCGCCCAAAAATACTCCGCCCAAGGCCGGGCGCCAAGTTCGGCCCAGCGGAAAAAGGCCACAAAACGGGTGGGCTATAGCCTTGGGGGTGGGGCTGGCTGAACTTGTCCGCCGGACTCGGAATGGCGCGAGACTTTGGGAGGCGCCTCCGTGCGCCAAAATAGGCCGGGCACAGCCGCGCCCAAAAATACCCGCCCGAAGGCCGGGCGCCAAGTTCGTCCAGCGGAAAAAGGCCACAAAACGGGTGGGCTATAGCCTTGGGGGTGGGGCTGGCCAACTGGGTCCGCCGGACTCGGAATGGCGCGAGACTTTGCGAGGCGCCAGTCCGTGCTAAAAAAATAGGTCAGCGGGCACAGCGAAAAAGCCTGAAAATACCAGCCCGAAGGCCGGGCGCCAAGTTCATTCAGCGAAAAGGCCACAAAACGGGTGGGCTATAGCCTTGGGGGTGGGGCTGGCCAACTTCGTCCGCCGGACCAGCGGAATGGCGCGAGACTTTGCGAGGCGCCTCCATGCCAAAATAGGCCGCGGGCACAGCCACGCCTAAAATACCCACCCGAAGGCCGGGCGCCAAGTTCAGTCCAGCGGAAAAGGCCACAAAACGGGTGGGCTATAGCCTTGGGGTGGGCTGGCAACCTCAACCGCCTCGGACTTGGAATGGCGTGAGACTTTGCGAGGCGCCTCCAGGTGCTGTGGGCCAGGCCGGGAGTGGCACAGCCGCGCCAAAATACCTGCCCGAAGGCTGGGGCGCCAAGTTCGTCCAGCGGAAAAGGCCAAAAACGGGGTGGGCTATAGCCTTGGGGGTGGGGCTGGCCAACTCTGTCCGCCGGACTCGGAATGGCGCGAGACATTGCGAGGCGCCCATGTGCCAAAATAGGCACGCAGGCACAGCTGCGCTAAAAAAATACCCGCCTCAAGGTCAGGCGCCAAGTTCTGGCCCAGCGAAAAACGGCCACAAAAACGGGTGGGCTATAGCCTTGGGGTGGGGCTGGCCAACTTCGTCCGCCGGACTCGGAATGGCGCGAGACTTTGCGGGTCGAGGGGCCTCCGGTGCCAAAAATAGGCCACGGGCACAGCCACAGACCAAAAATACCCGCCCAAGGCCGGGCGCCAAGTTCGGTCCAGCGGAAAAAGGCCACAAAACGGGTGGGCTATAGCCTTGGGGGGTGGGCTGGCCAACCTCTGAATGGCCGCCGGACGTCTGGAATGGCGCGAGACTTTGCGAGGCACCTCCGTGTGGCCAAAATAGGCCCGGGCACAGCCGCGCCAAAATAACTCCGCCTAGTCAAGGCACGGGGCGCCAAGTTCGGCCCAGCGAAAAAGGCCACAAAAACGGGTGGGCTATAGCCTTGGGGGTGGGGCTGGCCAACTTCGTCCGCCGGACTCGGAATGGCGCGAGACTTTACGAGGCGCCTCCGTGGTGCCAAAAATAGGCCGCTGGGCACAGCCGCGCCCAAAAATACCTGCCCGAAGGCCAAGCGCAAGTTCGTCCAGCGGAAAAGGCCACAAAAACGGGGGGCTATAGCCTTGGGGTGGGGCTGGCCAACTTCGTCCGCCGGACTCGGAATGGCGCGAGACTTTGCGAGGCGCCTCAGTGCTGCTGCAAAATAGGTCAGGGGCACAGCCGCGCCCAAAAATACCCGCCCGAAGGTCGGGCGCCAAGTTCATCCAGCGGAAAAGGCCACAAAACGGGTGGGCTATAGCCTTGGGGGTGGGGCTGGCCAACTTTCATCCGCCGGACTCGGAATGGCGCGAGACTTTGCAGGCAGGGGCTAACTGCAGCTGTAAAATAGGCCAGCGGGGCACAGCCGCGCCCAAAAATACCCACCCGAAGGCCGGGCGCCAAGTCTCATTCAGCGGAAAAGGCACAAAAACGGGTGGGCTATAGCCTTGGGGGTGGGGCTGGCCAACTTCTGTCCGCCGGACTCGGAATGGCGCGAGACTTTGCGAGGCGCCTCCGTGTGCCAAAATAGGCCGCGGGCACAGCCGCGCCTAAAAATACCAGCCCGAAGGCCGGGCGCCAAGTTCATTCAGCAGGAAAAGGCCACAAAACGGGTGGGCTATAGCCTTGGGGGGGGGGTTGGCCAACTTCTGTCCGCCGGACTCGGAATGGCGCGAGACTTTGGGAGGGGCCTCCGTGTGCCAAAAATAGGCCATGGGGCACAGCCGCGCCTAAAAATACCCGCCCAAGGCCGGGGGCGCAAGTTGGCCCAGCGGAAAAAGGCCACAAAAACGGGTGGGCTATAGCCTTGGGGGGTGGGGCTGGCCAACTTCGTCCGCCGACTCGGAATGGCGCGAGACTTTGCGAGGCACCTCCAGCTGCCAAAAAATAAGGTCAAGGCACAGCCGCGCCTAAAAAATACCCGCCCAAGGCCGGGCGCCAAGTTCGGCCCAGCGGAAAAAGGCCACAAAAACGGGTGGGCTATAGCCTTGGGGTGGGGCTGGCCAACCTCGTCCGCCGGACTCGGAATGGCGCGAGACTTTGCGAGGCGCCTCCGTGCCAAAATAGGGTCATGGGCACAGCCGCGCCCAAAAATACCCCCCCGAAGGCCGGTGCGCCAAGTTCGTCCAGCGGAAAAGGCCACAAAACGGGTGGGCTATAGCCTTGGGGGTGGGGGCTGGCCAACTCCCGCGGACCTCGGAATGGCGCGAGACTTTGCGAGGCGCCTCCGTGCCAAAATAGGCCACGGGCACAGCCGCGCCCAAAAATACCCGCCCGAAGGCCGGGGCGCCAAGTTCGTCCAGCGGAAAAAGGCCACAAAAACGGGTGGGCTATAGCCTTGGGGGGTGGGCTGGCCAACTTGTCCCGCTGGACTCGGAATGGCGCGAGACTTTGCGAGGCGCCTCCGTGTGCTGCAAAATAGGCCAAGGGCACAGCCGCATACAAAAATACCCGCCCGAAGGCCGGGCGCCAAGTTCGTCCCAGCGGAAAAGGCCACAAAACGGGTGGGCTATAGCCTTGGGGGTGGGGCTGGCCAACTTCGTCCGCCGGACTCGGAATGGCGAGACTTTGCGAGGCGCCTCCGTGTGCTGTAAAAGGTAGCGGGCACAGCCGCGCCCTGTAAATACCCGCCCAAGGCCGGGCGCTAAGTTCGTCCAGCGGAAAAAGGCCACAAAAACGGGTGGGCTATAGCCTTGGGGGTGGGGCTGGCCAACTCTCGTCCGCCGGACTCGGAATGGCGCGAGACTTTGCGAGGCGCCTCCGTGTGCCAAAATAGGCCGGGGCACAGCCGCGCCTAAAAATACCCGCCCGGCTGCCGGGGCGCCAAGTTCGGCCCAGCGGAAAAAGGCCACAAAACGGGTGGGCTATAGCCTTGGGGTGGGGCTGGCCAACTGTCCGGGCCGGACTCGGAATGGCGCGAGACTTTGCGAGGCGCCTCCAGGTGTTAAAATAGGCCATGGGCACAGCCAACTAAAAATACCCGCCCAAGGCCGGGCGCCAAGTCTGCCCAGCGGAAAAAGGCCACAAAAACGGGTGGGCTATAGCCTTGGGGGTGGGCTGGCCAACTCTTCCGCCGGACTCGGAATGGCGCGAGACTTTGCGAGGCGCCTCCATGTGCAAAAATAGGCCACGGGGCACAGCCGCGCCCAAAAATACCTCGCCCGAAGGCCGGGCGCCAAGTTCGTCCAGCGGAAAAAGGCCACAAAAACGGGTGGGCTATAGCCTTGGGGGTGGGGCTGGCCAACTTCGTCCGCCGGACTCGAATGGCGCGAGACTTTGCGAGGCGCCTCCGGTGCTGTGGCAAAATAGGCCGCGGCACAGCCGCGCCTAAAAATACCCGCCCAAGGCCGGGCGCCAAGTTCGGCCCAGCGGAAAAGGCCACAAAACGGGTGGGCTATAGCCTTGGGGGTGGGGCTGGCCAACTTCGTCCGCCTCGGACTCGGAATGGCGCGAGACTTTGCGAGGCGCCTCCGTGCTGACAAAATAGGCCGCGGGCACAGCCGCGCCCAAAAATACCCGCCCCAAGGCCGGGCGCCAAGTTCGGCCCAGCGGAAAAGGCCACAAAAACGGGTGGGCTATAGCCTTGGGGGGTGGGCTGGCCAACTTCGTCCGGCTGGACTCGGAATGGCGCGAGACTTTGCGAGGCGCCTCCGTGTCTGCAATAGGCCGCGGGCACAGCCGCGCCAAAAATACCCGCCCAAGGCCGGGCGCCAAGTCTCGCCCAGCGAAAAAGGCCACAAAAACGGGTGGGCTATAGCCTTGGGGTGGGGCTGGCCAACTTCTGTCCGCCGGACTCGGAATGGCGCGAGACTTTGCGAGGCGCCTCCGTGTGCCAAAAATAGGCCAAGGGCACAGCCGCACCCAAAATACCCGCCCAAGGCCGGGCGCCAAGTCTGGCCCAGCGGAAAAAGGCCACAAAAACGGGTGGGCTATAGCCTTGGGGGTGGGGCTGGCCAACTCACCGCCGGACTCGGAATGGCGAGACTTTGCGAGGCGCCTCCGTGTGCTGGGGCCAGGTCGCGGGCACAGCCCTGCCTAAAATACCCGCCCGAAGGCCAGGCGCCAAGTTCGTCCAGCGGAAAAAGGCCACAAAACGGGTGGGCTATAGCCTTGGGGGTGGGGCTGGCCAACTTCGTCCGCCGGGACTGAATGGCGCGAGACTTTGCGGGCACCTCCGTGTGCTGTGGCCAGGTCACGGGCACAGCCGCCCTAAAAATACCCGCCCGAAGGCCGGGCGCCAAGTTCATCCAGCGGAAAAAGGCCACAAAACGGGTGGGCTATAGCCTTGGGGGTGGGCTGGCCAACTTGGGTCCGCCGGACTCGGAATGGCGCTAGACTTTGAGAGGCGCCTCCGTCCGCCAACAATATGCCGCGGGCACAGCCGCGCCAAAATACCCGGCCCGAAGGCCGGGCGCCAAGTTCTGGCCCAGCGGAAAAGGCCACAAAACGGGTGGGCTATAGCCTTGGGGTGGGGCTGGCCAACACTGTCCGCCGGACTCGGAATGGCGCGAGACTTTGCGAGGCGCCTCCATGCTGGGAAAATAGGCCGCGCGGGCACAGCCACGCCCAAAAATACCCGCCCAAGGCCGGGCGCCAAGTTCGGGCTCCAGCGGAAAAAGGCCACAAAACGGGTGGGCTATAGCCTTGGGGGTGGGGCTGGCCAACTCGTCCGCCGGACTGGAATGGCGCGAGACTTTGTGAGGCGCCCCGCAGGCTGCCGTAGGCCAGGGCACAGCGGGCACAGCCGCCTCAAAATACCCGCCCGAAGGCCGGGCGCCAAGTTCGGCTCCAGCGGAAAAAGGCCACAAAAACGGGTGGGCTATAGCCTTGGGGTGGGGCTGGCCAACTTCGTCCGCCGGACTCGGAATGGCGCGAGACTTTACGAGGCGCCTCCGTGTGCCAAAAATAGGTCATGGGGCACAGCCGCGCTAAAAATACCCGCCCGAAGGCCTGGGCGCCAAGTTCGTCCAGCGGAAAAAGGCCACAAAAACGGGTGGGCTATAGCCTTGGGGGTGGGGCTGGCTAACTTCTGTCCGCCGGACTCGGAATGGCGCGAGACTTTACGAGGCACCTCCGTGTGCTGGGTCAATAGGCCAAGGGCACAGCCGCTCCTGAAAACCCCGCCCGAAGGCCGGGCGCCAAGTCTGTCCAGCGGAAAAGGCCACAAAAACGGGTGGGCTATAGCCTTGGGGGTGGGGCTGGCCAACTCATCCGCCTGGACTCGGAATGGCGCGAGACTTTTGCGAGGCACCTCCGTGTGGAAAAAGGGCCAAGGGCACAGCCGCGCCAAAAATACCCGCCCAAGGCCGGGCGCCAAGTTCGTCCAGCGGAAAAAGGCCACAAAACGGGTGGGCTATAGCCTTGGGGGTGGGCTGGCCAACTGGTCCGCCGGACTCGAATGGCGAGACTTTGCGAGGCACCCTCCAGTTAAAATAGGCCATGGGCACAGGCACAGCCGCGCAAAAATACCCGCCCAAGGCCGGGCGCCAAGTTCGGCCCAGCGGAAAAAGGCCACAAAACGGGTGGGCTATAGCCTTGGGGGTGGGGCTGGCCAACTCCTCCGCCGGACTCGGAATGGCGCGAGACTTTGCGAGGCGCCTCCGTGCCAAAATAGGCCAAGGGCACAGCGCGCCTCAAAAATACCCCGCCCAAGGCCGGGCGCCAAGTTCGTCCAGCGGAAAAGGCCACAAAACGGGTGGGCTATAGCCTTGGGGGTGGGGCTGGCCAACTGTCCGGCCGGACTGGAATGGCGCGAGACTTTGCGAGGCACTCCATGTGCTGTGGGCCAGGTCAAGGGCACAGCCGCGCCCAAAAATACCCGCCCCCAAGGCCGGGCGCCAAGTCTGGCCCAGCGGAAAAAGGCCACAAAAACGGGTGGGCTATAGCCTTGGGGGTGGGGCTGGCCAACTTCGTCCGCCGGACTCGGAATGGCGCGAGACTTTGCGAGGACCTAGGTGTGTGTGGCCAGGCCGCGGGCACAGCCGCGCCCAAAAATACCCGCCCGAAGGCCGGGCGCCAAGTTCGTCCAGCGGAAAAGGCCACAAAAACGGGTGGGCTATAGCCTTGGGGTGGGGCTGGCCAACTTCTGTCCGGCCGGACTCGGAATGGCGCGAGACTTTGCGAGGCGCCTCCGTGTGCTGGGGGCCAGGGCACAGCCGCTACTAAAATACCAGCCCGAAGGCCGGGCGCCAAGTCTGGCCCAGCGGAAAAAGGCCACAAAACGGGTGGGCTATAGCCTTGGGGGTGGGGCTGGCCAACTCACCCGCCGGACTCGGAATGGCGCGAGACTTTGCAGGCACCTCCGTGTGCTAAAATAGGCCGCGGGCACAGCCGCGCCCAAAAATGACTCCCCGAAGGCCGGGGCGCCCAGTTCGACCCAGGGGAAAAGGCCCCAAAAACGGGTGGGCTTTTGCCGTGGGGGGGTGGGCTGGCCAACTTCATCCGCCGGACTCGGAATGGCGCGAGACTTTGCGAGGCGCCTCCGTGTGCTAAAATAGGCCAGGGGCACAGCCACGCCTAAAAATACCCGCCCGAAGGCCGGGCGCCAAGTTCGGCCAGCGGAAAAGGCCACAAAACGGGTGGGCTATAGCCTTGGGGTGGGGCTGGCCAACTTCGTCCCGCCGGACTCGGAATGGCGCGAGACTTTGCGAGGCGCCCCGTGGGGGCCAGGCCAGGCGGGCACAGCCGCGCCAAAAATACCTCGCCCAAGGCCGGGCGCCAAGTTCGCCCAGCGGAAAAAGGCCACAAAAACGGGTGGGCTATAGCCTTGGGGTGGGGCTGGCCAACTTCGTCCGCCTGACTCGGAATGGCGCGAGACTTTGCGAGGCGCCTCCGTGGGTGAAAATAGGCCACGGCACAGCCGCGCTCAAAAAATACCCGCCCGAAGGCCGGGCGCCAAGTTCGCCCCAGCTGAAAAAGGCCACAAAACGGGTGGGCTATAGCCTTGGGGGTGGGGCTGGCCAACTCTCGTCCGCCGGACTCGGAATGGCGCGAGACTTTGCGAGGCGCCTCCGTGCCAAAATAGGCCGCGGCACAGCCGCGCCTAAAAATACCCGCCCAAGGCCGGGCGCCAAGTTCGCCCAGCGGAAAAAGGCCACAAAACGGGTGGGCTATAGCCTTGGGGGTGGGGCTGGCCAACTTCGTCCGCCGACTCGGAATGGCGAGACTTTGCGAGGCGCCTCCGTGTGCCAAAAATAGGCCGCGGGCACAGCCGCACCTAAAAATACCCGCCCGAAGGCCGGGCGCCAAGTTCGCCCAGCGGAAAAAGGCCACAAAACGGGTGGGCTATATAGCCTTGGGGGTGGGCCCAACTTCATCCGCCGGACTCGAATGGCGCGAGACTTTGCGAGGCGCCTCCGTGTGCCAAAATAGGCAAGGCACAGCCACGCCTAAAATACCCGCCCGAAGGCCGGGCGCCAAGTCTCGCCCAGCGGAAAAAGGCCACAAAAACGGGTGGGCTATAGCCTTGGGGGTGGGGCTGGCCAACTGTCCGCCGGACTCGGAATGGCGCGAGACTTTGCGAGGCACCTCCGTGGTGCCAAAATAGGTCACAAAGGGCACAGCCACGCCCAAAAATACCCGCCCAAGGCCGGGCGCCAAAGTTCGCCCAGCGGAAAAGGCCACAAAAACGGGTGGGCTATAGCCTTGGGGGTGGGGCTGGCCAACTGTCCGCCGGACTCGGAATGGCGCGAGACTTTGCGAGGCGCCTCCGTGACAAAACAGGCCTGCGGGCACAGCCGCGCCTAAAAATACCCGCCCGAAGGCCGGGCGCCAAGTTCGCCCAGCGGAAAAAGGCCACAAAAACGGGTGGGCTATAGCCTTGGGGTGGGGCTGGCCAACTTCGTCCGCCGGACTCGGAATGGCGAGACTTTGCGAGGCGCCTCCGTGTGCTGTGGGCCAGGGCAGCGGGCACAGCCGCGCCTAAAAATACCCGCCCGAAGGCCGGGCGCCAAGTTCGCCCAGCGGAAAAAGGCCACAAAACGGGTGGGCTATAGCCTTGGGGGTGGGGCTGGCCAACTTCGTCCGCCGGACTCGGGATGGCGCGAGACTTTGCGAGGCGCCTCCGTGTGCTAAAAATAGGTCACACGGCACAGCCACACCAAAAATACCCGCCCAAGGCCGGGCGCCAAGTTCGTCCAGCGGAAAAGGCCACAAAACGGGTGGTCTATCGCCTGGGGGGTGGGACTGGCCACATCCGTCCGCCGGACTCGGAATGGCGCGAGACTTTGTGAGGCGCCTCCGTGTGCCAAAAATAGGTCAGCGGGCACAGCCGCGGCTCAGGTAAATACCCACCCGAAGGCCGGGCGCCAAGTTCGTCCAGCGGAAAAAGGCCACAAAAACGGGTGGGCTATTGCCTTGGGGGTGGGGCTGGCCAACCTGGTCCGCCGGACTCGGAATGGCGCGAGACTTTGCGAGGCGCCCCGTGCCGGGTGGGGCCAGGCTCAGGCGGGCACAGCCACGCCCTAAAATACCCGCCCGGGAAGGCCGGGCGCCAAGTTCGTCCAGCGGAAAAAGGCCACAAAACGGGTGGCTATTGCCTTGGGGGTGGGGCTGGCCAACTCGGGGGTGCCGGACTCGGAATGGCGCGAGACTTTGCGAGGCGCCTCCGTGTGCCAAAAAAGAGGCCGCGGGACACAGCCGCGCCTGCAAAATACCCGCCCAAGGCCGGGCGCCAAGTTCGTCCACCGGAAAAGGCCACAAAAAGGGTGGGCTATTGCCTTGGGGGTGGGGCTGGCCAACTTCGTCCGCTGGACTCGGAATGGCGCGAGACTCTTACGAGGCGCCTCCGTGTGCTAAAAATAGGCCGCACGCACAGCCGCACCTGTAATACCCGCCCAAGGCCGGGCGCCAAGTTCGCCCGGCGGAAAAAGGCCACAAAAACGGGTGGGCTATAGCCTTGGGGGGTGGGGCTGGCCAACTTCGTCCGCCGGACTCGGAATGGCGCGAGACTTTTCGAGGCGCCTCCGTGTGCCAAAAATAGGCCGCGGGCACAGCCGCGCCCAAAAATACCCCCCCAAGGCCGGGCGCCAAGTTCGGCCCCAGCGGAAAAAGGCCACAAAACGGGTGGGCTATTGCCTTGGGGGTGGGGCTGGCCAACTTCTGTCCGCCGGACTCGGAATGGCGCGAGACTTTGCGAGGCGCCTCCGTGTGCTGGGAAATAGGCCGCGGGCACAGCCACGCCTAAAATACCCGCCCGAAGGCCGGGCGCCAAGTTCGTCCAGCGGAAAAAGGCCACAAAAACGGGTGGGATATAGCCTTGGGGGTGGGGCTGGCCAACTTCGTCCGCCGGACTGGAATGGCGAGAACTTTACGAGGCACCTCCGTGGTGCCAAAAATAGGTCGCGGCACAGCCACGCCCAAAAATACCCGCCCGAAGACCGGGCACCAAGTTCGCCCAGCGCAAAAAGGCCATAAAAACGGGTGCGCTACAGCATTGGGGTGCGTTGCTGGCCAACTTCGTCCGCCGGACTCGGAATGGCGCGAGACTTTACGAGGCGCCTCCGTGCCAAAAATAGGCCGCGGGCACAGCCGCGCCTAAAAATACCCCGCCCGGAGGCTGGGGCGCCAAGTTCGTCCAGCGGAAAAAGGCCACAAAACGGGTGGGCTATTGCCTTGGGGTGGGGCTGGCCAACTTCGTCCGCCGGACTCGGAATGGCGCGAGACTTTGCGAGGTGCCTCCGTGTGCTGTAATAGGCCGCGGGCACAGCCGCGCCCAAAAATACCCGCCCCGAAGGCCGGGCGCCAAGTTCGTCCAGCGGAAAAAGGCCAAAACGGGTGGGCTATAGCCTTGGGGGTGGGCTGGCCAACTCCGGAAATGGCGCGAGACTTTGCGAGGCGCCTCCAGTGTGCTGGGATAGGCCATGGGCACAGCCGCACCCAAAATACACGCCCGAAGGCCGGGCGCCAAGTTCGCCCAGCGGAAAAAGGCCACAAAACGGGTGGGCTATAGCCTTGGGGGTGGGGCTGGCCAACTCGTCCGCCGGACTCGGAGTGGCGCGAGACTTTGCGAGGCGCCTCCGTGTGCCAAAATAGGCCATGGGCACAGCCGCGCCTAAAAATACCCGCCCAAGGCCGGGCGCCAAGTTCGCCCAGCGGAAAAAGGCCACAAAACGGGTGGGCTATTGCCTTGGGGGTGGGCTGGCCAACTTCGTCCGCCTGGACTCGGAATGGCGCGAGACTTTACGAGGCGCTCCGTGTGCCAAAAATAAGCCGCGGGCACAGCCACGCCTAAAAATACACGCCCGAAGGCCGGGCGCCAAGTTCGGCCCAGCGGAAAAAGGCCACAAAAACGGGTGGGCTATAGCCTTGGGGGTGGGGCTGGCCAACTACGTCCGCCGGACTCGGAATGGCGCGAGACTTTGTGAGCCGCCTCCGTGCTGGGCCAGGCTGCGGGCACAGCCGCGCCTAAAATACCCGCCCGAAGGTTCGGGCGCCAAGTTCGCCCAGCGGAAAAAGGCCACAAAACGGGTGGGCTATTGCCTTGGGGGTGGGGCTGGCCAACTGGTCCGCCGGACTCGGAATGGCGCGAGACTTTACGAGGCGCCTCCGTGTGCCAAAATAAGCCGCGGGCACAGCCACGCCTAAAAATACCCGCCCAAGGCCGGGCGCCAAGTTCAGTCCAGCGGAAAATGGCCACAAAAACGGGTGGGCTATAGCCTTGGGGTGGGGCTGGCCAACTTCGTCCGCCGGACTCGGAATGGCGCGAGACTTTACGAGGCACCTCCGTGTACCAAAAATAGGTCGCGGGCACAGCCACGCCTAAAAATACCCGCCCAAGACCGGGCACCAAGTTCGCCCAGCGGAAAGGCCACAAAACGGGTGGGCTATAGCCTTGGGGGTGGGGCTGGCCAACTCGTCCGCCCGGACTCGAATGGCGCGAGACTTTGCGAGGCGCCCCGTACCAAAATAGGCCGCGGGCACAGCCGCGCCTAAAAATACCCGCCCAAGGCCGGGCGCCAAGTTCAGTCCCAGCGGAAAAAGGCCACAAAAACGAGTGGGCGCCTTGGGGGGTGGGGCTGGCCGACTTCGTCCGCCGGACTCGGAATGGCGCGAGACTTTGCGAGGTGCCTCCGTCTGCCAAAAATAGGCCGCGGGTACAGCCGCGCCCAAAAATACCCGCCCGAAGGCCGGGGCGCCAAGTTCGGCCCAGGGGCCAAAAAAACCAACTCGTCCGCCGGGACTCGAATGGCGCGAGACTTTGCGAGGCGCCTCCGTGCCAAAATAGGCCGCGGGGACAGCCAAGACCCAAAAATACACGCCCGAAGGCCGGGCGCCAAGTTCGTCCAGCGGTAAAAGGCCACAAAAACGGGTGGGATATAGCCTTGGGGGTGGGGCTGGCCAACTGTCCGCCGGACTCGGAGTGGCGCGAGACTTTGCGAGGCACCTCCGTGTGCCAAAAATAGGCCGCGGGCACAGCCGCGCCCAAAATACCAGCCCGAAGGCCGGGCGCCAAGTTCGGCCCAGCGGAAAAGGCCACAAAAACGGTGGGCTATTGCCTTGGGGGTGGGGCTGGCCAACTTCGTCCGCCGGACTCGGAATGGCGCGAGACTTTACGAGGCGCCTCCGTGTGCTGTGGCCAAGCCGCGGGCACAGCCACGCCTTAAAAATACACGCCCGAAGGCCGGGCGCCAATTTCGCCCAGCGGTAAAAGGCCACAAAAACGGGGGGGATATAGCCTTGGGGGTGGGGCTGGCCAACTTCGTCCGCCGGACTCGGAGTGGCGCGAGACTTTTGCGAGGCGCCCCGTGTGCCAAAATAGGCCGCGGGGCACAGCCGCGCCTAAAATACCCGTCCGAAGGTTCGGGCGCCAAGTTCGTCCAGCGGAAAAAGGCCACAAAAACGGGTGGGCTATTGCCTTGGGGGTGGGGCTGGCCAACTCGTCCGCCGGACTCGGAATGGCGCGAGACTTTACGAGGCGCCTCCGTGTGCTGTAAAATAAGCCAAAGGGCACAGCCACGCCTAAAATACCCGCCCGGCTGCCGGGCGCCAAGTTCGTCCAGCGGTAAATGGCCACAAAACGGGTGGGATATAGCCTTGGGGGTGGGGCTGGCCAACTTCGTCCCGCCGGACTCGGAGTGGCGCGAACTTTACGAGGCACCTCCGTGTACCAAAATAGGTCGCGGGCACAGCCACGCCTGTAATACCCGCCCAAGACCGGGGCACCAAGTTCGCCGAGCGCAAAAGGCCACAAAAACGGGTGGGCTATAGCCTTGGGGGTGGGGCTGGCCAACTTGGTCCGCCCGGACTCGGAATGGCGCGAGACTTTACGAGGCACCTCCGTGTGCTGTGGCCAGGCCGCGGGCACAGCCGCGCCCAAAAATACCCGCCCGAAGGCCGGGCGCCAAGTTCGTCCAGCAGAAAAAGGCCACAAAAACGGGTGGGCTATTGCCTTGGGGGTGGGGCAGGCCAACATCGTCCGCCGGGAGCGGAATGGCGCGAGACTTTGCGAGGCGCCTCCGTGTGCCAAAAATAGGCCGCGGACACAGCCGCGCCCAAAAATACCCGCCCGAAGGCCGGGGCGCCAAGTTCGTCCACCGGAAAAAGGCCACAAAAACGGGTGGGCTATAGCCTTGGGGGTGGGGATGGCCAAATTAGTCCGCAGAACTCGGAATGGCGCGAGACGCTATGCAGGCACCTCCGTGTTCAAAAAATAGGCCGCGGCCACAGCCGCGCCCAAAAATACCTGCCCGACCGCCGGGGCGCCAAGTTCGTCCAGCGGTAAAAGGCCACAAAACCGGGTGGGCTATAGCCTTGGGGGGTGGGGCTGGCCAACTCCGTCCGCCGTACTCGGAATGGCGCGAGACTTTACGAGGCGCCTCCGTGTACCAAAAATAGGCCACGGGCACAGGCACGCCTAAAATACCCGCCCGAAGGCCGGGCGCCAAGTTCGTCCAGCGGAAAAGGCCACAAAAACGGTGGGCTATAACCTTGGGGGCTGGGTATGGCCAACTTCGTCCGCTCGGACTCGGAGTGGCGCGAGACTTTGCGAGGCGCCCGTGTGCTGTAGGCCAGCGGCACAGCCGAGCCTAAAATACCCGTCCCAAAGGCCGGGCGCCAAGTTCGTCCAGCGGAAAAAGGCCACAAAACGGGTGGGCTATAGCCTTGGGGGTGGGGCTGGCCAACTTCGTCCGCCGGACTCGGAGTGGCGCGAGACTTTGCGAGGTGCGTCCGTCTGCTGTGTGGCCAGGCCGCGGGCACAGCCGCGCCAAAAATACCCGCCCCAAGGCCGGGCGCCAAGTTCGGGTCCAGGGGAAAAAGGCCAACTTCGTCCGCCGGACTCGGAATGGCGCGAGACTATGAGAGGCGCCAACGTGTGCCAACAAGAGGCCGAGGGCACAGCCGCACCGAAAATTACCCGCCCGAAGGCCGGGGCGCCAAGTTCGTCCAGCGGTAAAAGGCCACAAAAACGGGTGGGAGATAGCCTGGGGGGGTGGGGCTGGCAATCTTCGTCCGCCTGACTCTGAGTGGCGCGAATCTTTACGTGGCTCCTCCGTGTGCCAAAAAATAGGCCGCGGCACAGCCGCGCCAAAAATACCCGTCCGAAGGCCGGGGCGCCAAGTTGGCCCAGCGGAAAAGGCCACAAAAACGGTGGCCCATAGCCTTGGGGGGTGGGGTTGGCCAACTTCGTCCGCCGGACTCGGAATGGCGCGAGACTTTGCAAGGCACCTCCGTGTGCCAAAAATAGGCCGCGGGCACAGCCGCGCCCAAAAATACCCGCCCGAAGGCCGGGCGCCAAGTTCGGCCCAGCGGAAAAAGGCTACAAAAACGCGGGTGGGCTATAGCCTTGGGGGGTGCGTATGGCCAACTTCGTCCGCCGGACTCAGAATGGCGCGAGACTTTGCGAGGCGCGTCCGTGTGCCAAAATAGGCCAGGGCGGACACAGCCGCGCCTCAAAAATACCAGCCCGAAGGCCGGGCGCTAAGTTCAGCCCAGCGAAAAAGGCCATAAAAACGGGTGGGCCATAGCCTTGGGGGTGGGGCTGGCCAACTTCGGCCCACTGACTCGGAATGGCGCGAGAGTTTGCGAGGTGCCTCCGTGTGCTGGGGGCCATAGACCGCGGACACAGCCGCGCCTAAAAATACTCAGCCCGAAGGCCGGGCGCCATGTTCGTCCAGCAGAAAAAGGCCACAAAACGGGTGGGCTATAGCCTTTGGGGTGGGGTTGGCCAACTCGTCCGCCGGACTCGGAATGGCGCGAGACTTTGCGAGGCACCTCCGTGTGCCAAAAATAGGCCGCGGGCACAGCCACACCCAAAAATACCCCCCGAAGGCCGGGGCGCCAAGTTCGTCCAGCGGAAAAAGGCCAAAAAACGGGGTGGCCATTGCCTTGGGGGGTGGGGCTGGCCAACTTCGTCCGCCGCACTCGGAATGGCGCGAGAGTTTGCGAGGCGCCTCCGTGTGACAAAAATAAGCCGCGGGCACAGCCGTGCCTAAAAATACCCACCCGAAGGCCGGGCGCCAAGTCGGCCCAGCGGAAAAAGGCCACAAAAACGGGTGGGCTATAGCCTTGGGGGTTGGGGCAGGCCAACTGGTCCGCCGGACTCGGAATGGCGCGAGACTTTGCGAAGCGCTCCGTGTGCCAAACATAGGCCGCGGGCACAGCCGCGCCTAAAAATACCCACCCGAAGGCCGGGCGCCAAATTCGGCCCAGCGGAAAAAGGCCACAAAACGGGTGGGCTATAGCCTTGCGGGGGTGGGGTTGGCCAACTTCGTCCGCTGACTCGGAATGGCGCGAGACTTTGCAAGGCACCTCCGTGTGCCAAAATAGGCCAAGGGCACAGCCGCGCCCAAAAATACCCGCCCGAAGGCCGGGCGCCAAGTTCCTCCAGCGGAAAAAGGCCACAAAACGGGTGTGCTATAGCCTTGGGGCTGGGTATGGCCAACTTCGTCCGCCGGAATCGGAATGGCGCGAGACTTTGCGAGGTGCCTCCGTGTGCCAAAAATAGGCCATGGGCACAGCCGCGCCCAAAAATACCCGCCCGAAGGCCGGGGCGCCAAGTTCGTCCAGCGGAAAAAGGCCACAAAAACGGGTGTGCTATAGCCTTGGGGGCTGGGTATGGCCAACTTCGTCCGCGGGAATCGGAATGGCGCGAGACTTTGCGAGGTGCCTCCGTGTACCAAAAATAGGCCTCGGTCACTGCCGCGCCGATAAAGACCAGCCCGAAGGCCGGGGCGCCAAGTTCGTCCAGCGGAAAAAGGCCACAAAACGGGTGGGCTTTAGGCTGGGGGGGTGGGGCTGGCCAACTTCGTCCGCCGGACTCGGAATGGCACGAGACTTTGCGAGGCGCCTCCGTGTGCCAAAAATAGGCGGCGGGCAGAGCCGCGATCAAAAATACCCGCCCAAAGGCCGGGACGCCAAGTTCGTCCAGCGGAAAGAGGCCACAAACCGGGTGCGCCATAGCCTTGGGGGTGGGGCTGGCCAAGTTCGTCCGCCGGACTCGGAATGGCGCGAGACTTTCCGAGGCGCCTCCGTGTGCAAAAAATAGGCCGCGGACACAGCCGCGCCACAAATGACCCGCCCGGAGGCCGGCGCGCCAGTTTCGTCCAGCGGACATCGCCACCAGAGCGGGTGGGGTATAGCCGTGGGGGGTGGGGCTGGCCAACTTCGTCCGCGGACTCGGAATGGCACGAGACTTTGCGAGGCGCCCATGTGCCAAAAAAAGGCCGCGGGCACAGCCGCGTCAAAAATACCCGCCCGAAGGCCGGGGCGCAAAGTTCGACCAGCGGTAAAAGGCCACAAAAACGGGTGGGCTATAGCCTTGGGGGGTGGGGCTGGCCAACTTCGTCCGCCGGACTCGGAAAGACACGAGACTTTGTGAGGCCCCTCCGTTTGCTGTGGCCAGGCCGCGGACACAGCCGTGCCCAAAAATACCCACCCGAAGGCCGGGGCGCCAAGTTCGTCCACCGGAAAAAGGCCACAAAAACGGGTGGGCTATAGCCTTGGGGGTTGGGGCTGGCCAACTTCGTCCGCCGGACTCGGATTGGCGCGAGACTTTGCGAAGCGCCTCCGTGTGCCAAACATAGGCCGCGGGCACAGCCGCGCCCAAAAATACCCACCCGAAGGCCGGGGCGCCAAGTTCGTCCAGCGGAAAAAGGCCACAAAAACGGGTGGGCTATAGCCTTGCGGGGTGGGGTTGGCCAACTTCGTCCGCCGGACTCGGAATGCCGCGAGACTTTGCAAGGCACCTCCGTGTGCCAAAACAGGCCTCGGCACAGCCGCCCCCAAAAATACCCCCCCGAAGGCCGGGGCGCCAAGTTCGTCCAGCGGAAAAAGGCCACAAAAACGGGTGGGCTATAGCCTTGGGGGGTGGGGCTGGCCCACTTCGTCCGCCGGACTCGGAATGAAGCGAGACTTTGTGGGGTCCTCCGTTTGCCAAAAATAGGCAAGGGCACAGCCGCGCCAAAAATACCCGCCCGAAGGCCGGGCGCCAAGTTCGTCCAGCGGAAAAGGCCACAAAACGGGTGGGCTATAGCCTTGGGGGTGGGGCTGGCCAACTCGTGCACGCCGGACTCGGAATGGCGAGACTTTGCGAGGTGCCTCCGCTGTGGGCCAAATAGGCGGCGGGCAGAGCCGCGATCAAAAATACCAGCCCAAAGGCCGGGCGCCAAGTTCGATCCAGCGGAAAAACGCCACAAACACGGGTGGGCCATAGCCTTGGGGGTTGGGGCTGGCCAACTTCGTACGCCGGACTCGGAATGGCGCGAGACTTTGCAAGGTGCCTCCGTGTGCCAAAAATAGGCGGCGGGCACAGCCGCGCCCAAAAATACCCGCCCAAAGGCCGGGCGCCAAGTTCGGCCCAGCGGAAAAAGGCCACAAAACGGGTGGGCCATAGCCTTGGGGGTGGGGCTGGCCAACTGGTCCGCCGGACTCGGAATGGCGCGAGACTCTGCGAGGTGCCTCCGTGTGCAAAAATAGGTCATGGACACAGCCGCTGCGCCCAAAAATACCCGCCCGAAGGCCGGGCGCCATGTTCGTGCAGCGGTAAAAGGCCACAAAACGGGTGGGCTATAGCCTTGGGGGTGGGGCTGGCCCACTTCGTCCGCCTCGGACTCGGAATGAAGCGAGACTTTGTGAGGTCCTCCGTTTGCAAAAATAGGCCAGCGGGCACAGCCGCGCCTAAAAATACCCGCCCGAAGGCCGGGCGCCAAGTTCGTCCAGCGGAAAAAGGCCACAAAACGGGTGGGCTATAGCCTTGGGGGTGGGGCTGGCCAACTTCACGCCGGACTCGGAATGGCGCGAGACTTTGCGAGGTGCCTCCGTGTGCTGTGGGCCAGGCGGCGGGCAGAGCCGCGATCAAAAATACCAGCCCAAAGGCCGGGCGCCAAGTTCGTCCAGCGGAAAAGGCCACAAAAACGGGTGGGCCATAGCCTTGGGGGTGGGGCTGGCCAACTCTCGTCCGCCGGACTCGGAATGGCGCGAGACTTTGCGAGGCGCCTCCGTGTGCTGGGGCTAGGCCAGCGGGCACAGCCCGCCCAAAAATACCGGCCCGAAAGCCGGAGCGCCAAGTTCGCCCAGCGGAAAAAGGCCACAAAACGGGTGGGCTATAGCCTTGGGGGTGGGGCTGGCCAACTTCGTCCGCCGGACTCGGAATGGCACGAGACTTTGCGAGGCGCCCATGTGCCAAAAAAATAGGCCGCGGGCACAGCCGCGTCAAAAATACCCGCCCGAAGGCCGGGCGCCAAGTTCGGCCCAGCGGTAAAAGGCCACAAAACGGGTGGGCTATAGCCTTGGGGGTGGGGCTGGCCAACTTCGTCCGCCGGACTCGGAATGAAGCGAGACTTTGTGAGGCCCTCCGTTTGCCAAAAATAGGCCAAGGGCACAGCCGCGCCAAAAAATACCCGCCCAAAGGCCGGCGCGCCAAATTCGTCCAGCGGAAAAAGGCCACAAAAACGGGTGGGCTATAGCCTTGGGGGTGGGGCTGGCCAACTTCGTCGCCGGACTCGGAATGGCGCGAGACTTTGCAAGGTGCCTCCGTGTGCCAAAAATAGGCGGCGGGCACAGCCGCGCCAAAAATACCCGCCCAAAGGCCGGGCGCCAAGTTCGTCCCAGCGGAAAAAGGCCACAAAACGGGTGGGCCATAGCCTTGGGGGTGGGGCTGGCCAACTTCGTCCGCCGGACTCGGAATGGCGCGAGACTCTGCGAGGTGCCTCCGTGTGCCAAAAATAGGTCATGGACACAGCCGCGCCTGCAAAATACCCGCCCGAAGGCCGGGCGCCATGTTCGTGCAGCGGTAAAAGGCCACAAAAACGGGTGGGCTAAAGCCTTGGGGGGTGGGGCCGGCCAACTTCGTCCGCCGGACTCGGAATGGCGCGAGACTTTGCGAGGCGCCTCCGTGTGCCAAAAATAGGCCGCGGACACAGCCGCGCCCAAAAATACCGGCCCGAAAGCCGGAGCGCCAAGTTCGACCAGCGGAAAAAGGCCACAAAAACGGGTGGGCTATAGCCTTGGGGGGTGGGGCTGGCCAACTTCGTCCGCCGGACTCGGAATGGCCCGAGACTTTGCGAGGCGCGTCCGTGTGCCAAAAATAGGCCGCGGGGACAGCCGCGCCAAAAAATACCCGCCCGAAGGCCGGGGCGCCAAGTTCGTCCAGCGGTAAAAGGCCACAAAAACGGGTGGGCTATAGCCTTGGGGGGTGGGGCTGGCCAACTTCGTCCGCCGGACTCGGAATGAAGCGAGACTTTGTGAGGCCCCTCCGTTTGCCAAAAATAGGCCGCGGGCACAGCCGCGCCCAAAAATACCGGCCCGAAAGCCGGGGCGCCAAGTTCGTCCAGCGGAAAAAGGCCACAAAAGCGGGTGGGCTATAGCCTTGGGGGGTGGGGCTGGCCAACTTCGTCTGCCGGGCTTGGAATGGCGCGAGACTTTGTGAGGCGCCTCCGTGTGCTGTGGGCCAGTCCGTGGGCACAGTCGCGCCAAAAATACCCGGCCGAAGGCCGGGCGCCAAGTTCGTCCAGCGGTAAAAGGCCACAAAAACGGGTGGGCTATAGCCTTGGGGGGTGGGGCTGGCCAACTTCGTCCGCCGGGTTCGGAATGGTCCGAGACTTTGCGAGGCGCCTCCGTGTGGCAAAAATAGGCCGCGGGTACAGCCGCACCCAAAAATACCAGCCCGAAGGCCGGGGCGCCAAGTTCGTCCAGCGGTAAAATGCCACAAAAACGGGTGGGCTATAGCCTTTGGGGGTGGGGCTGGCCAACTTCGTCCGCCGGGCTCGGAATGGCGCGAGACCTTGCGTGGCGCCTCCGTGGGCCAAAAATAGGCCGCGGGCACAGCCGGTCCC
This sequence comes from Citrus cavaleriei, assembly GCA_030448935.1. Lineage (NCBI taxonomy): Eukaryota > Viridiplantae > Streptophyta > Magnoliopsida > Sapindales > Rutaceae > Citrus > Citrus cavaleriei. The sequence continues at coordinate 46,668 of JAUJEM010000401.1, read as the reverse complement.
AAAAATACCCGCCCGAAGGCCGGGGCGCCAAGTTCGTCCAGCGGTAAAAGGCCACAAAAACGGGTGGGCTATAGCCTTGGGGGGTGGGGCTGGCCAACTTCGTCCGCCGGACTCGGAATGGCACTAGACTTTGCGAGGCGCCTCCGTGTGCCCAAAAAAGGCTGGGGCGCCAAGTTCGTCCAGCGGTAAAAGGCCACAAAAACGGGTGGGCTATAGCCTTGGGGGGTGGGGCTGGCCCACTTCGTCCGCCGGACTCGGAATGAAGCGAGACTTTGTGAGGTCCTCCGTTTGCCAAAAATAGGCCGCGGGCACAGCCGCTCCCAAAAATACCCGCCCGAAGGCCGGGGCGCCAAGTTCGTCCAACGGAAAAAGGCCACAAAAACGGGTGGGCTATAGCCTTGGGGGGTGGGGCTGGCCAACTTCGTACGCCGGACTCGGAATGGCGCGAGACTCTGCGAGGTGCCTCCGTGTGCCAAAAATAGGCGGCGGGCAGAGCCACGATCAAAAATACCCGCCCAAAGGCCGGGGCGCCAAGTTCGTCCAGCGGAAAAAGGCCACAAAACCGGGTGGGCCATAGCCTTGGGGGGTGGGGCTGGCCAACTTCGTCCGCCGGACTCGGAATGGCGCGAGACTTTGCGAGGTGCCTCCGTGTGCCAAAAATAGGTGGCGGGCAGAGCCACGATCAAAAATACCCGCCCAAAGGCCGGGGCGCCAAGTTCGTCCAGCGGAAAAAGGCCACAAAAACGGGTGGGCCATAGCCTTGGGGGGTGGGGCTGGCCAACTTCGTCCGCCGGACTCGGAATGGCGCGAGACTCTGCGAGGTGCCTCCGTGTGCCAAAAATAGGCCGCGGACACAGCCGCGCCCAAAAATACCCGCCCGAAGGCCGGGGCGCCATGTTCGTCCAGCGGTAAAAGGCCACAAAAACGGGTGGGCTACAGCCTTGGGGGGTGGGGCTGGCCAACTTCGTCCGCCGGGTTCGGAATGGTCCGAGACTTTGCGAGGCGCCTCCGTGTGGCAAAAATAGGCCGCGGGTACAGCCGCACCCAAAAATACCAGCCCGAAGGCCGGGGCGCCAAGTTCGTCCAGCGGTAAAATGCCACAAAAACGGGTGGGCTATAGCCTTTGGGGGTGGGGCTGGCCAACTTCGTCCGCCGGGCTTGGAATGGCGCGAGACCTTGCGTGGCGCCTCCGTGGGCCAAAAATAGGCCGCGGGCACAGCCGCTCCGAAAAATACCCGCCCGAAGGCCGGGGCGCCAAGGTCGTCCAGCGGTAAAATGCCACAAACAGGGGTGGGTTATTGCCTTGGGGGGGGGGGCTGGCCAACTTCGTCCGCCGGACTCGGAATGGCACTAGACTTTGCGAGGCGCTCCAGTGCCCAAAAAGGCTGGGGCGCCAAGTTCGTCCAGCGGGACACGCCCACAAAACCGGGTGGGCTATCGCCTTGGGGGGCGGGCCTGGCCCACTTCGTCCGCCGGACTCGGAATGAAGCGAGACTTTGTGAGGTCCTCCGTTTGCCAAAAATAGGCCGCGGGCACAGCCGCGCCCAAAAATACCCGCCCGAAGGCCGGGGCGCCAAGTTCGTCCAACGGAAAAAGGCCACAAAAACGGGTGGGCTATAGCCTTGGGGGGTGGGGCTGGCCAACTTCGTACGCCGGACTCGGAATGGCGCGAGACTTTGCGAGGTGCCTCCGTGTGCCAAAAATAGGCGGCGGGCAGAGCCGCGATCAAAAATACCCGCCCAAAGGCCGGGGCGCCAAGTTCGTCCAGCGGAAAAAGGCCACAAAAACGGGTGGGCCATAGCCTTGGGGGGTGGGGCTGGCCAACTTCGTCCGCCGGACTCGGAATGGCGCGAGACTCTGCGAGGTGCCTCCGTGTGCCAAAAATAGGCAGCGGACACAGCCGCGCCCAAAAATACCCGCCCGAAGGCCGGGGCGCCATGTTCGTGCAGCGGTAAAAGGCCACAAAAACGGGTGGGCTATAGCCTTGGGGGGTGGGGCTGGCCAACTTCGTCCGCCGGACTCGGAATGGCGCGAGACTTAGCGAGGCGCCTCCGTGTGCAAAAAATAGGCATGGACACAGCCGCGCCCAAAAATACCGGCCCGAAAGCCGGAGCGCCAAGTTCGTCCAGCGGAAAAAGGCCACAAAAACGGGTGGGCTATAGCCTTGGGGGGTGGGGCTGGCCAACTTCGTCCGCCGGACTCGGAATGGCACGAGACTTTGCGAGGCGCGTCCGTGTGCAAAAAATAGGCCGCGGGGACAGCCGCGCCAAAAAATACCCCCCCGAAGGCCGGGGCGCCAAGTTCGTCCAGCGGTAAAAGGCCACAAAAACGGGTGGGCTATAGCCTTGGGGGGTGGGGCTGGCCAACTTCGTCCGCCGGACTCGGAATGAAGCGAGACTTTGTGAGGCCCCTCCGTTTGCCAAAAATAGGCCGCGGGCACAGCCGCGCCCAAAAATACCGGCCCGAAAGCCGGGGCGCCAAGTTCGTCCAGCGGAAAAAGGCCACAAAAACGGGTGGGCTATAGCCTTTGGGGGTGGGGCTGGCCAACTTCGTCTGCCGGGCTTGGAATGGCGCGAGACTTTGTGAGGCGCCTCCGTGTGCCAAAAATAGTCCGTGGGCATAGTCGCGCCCAAAAATACCCGGCCGAAGGCCAGGGCGCCAAGTTCGTCCAGCGGTAAAAGGCCACAAAAACGGGTGGGCTATAGCCTTGGGGGGTGGGGCTGGCCAACTTCGTCCGCCGGGTTCGGAATGGTCCGAGACTTTGCGAGGCGCCTCCGTGTGGCAAAAATAGGCCGCGGGTACAGCCGCACCCAAAAATACCAGCCCGAAGGCCGGGGCGCCAAGTTCGTCCAGCGGTAAAATGCCACAAAAACGGGTGGGCTATAGCCTTTGGGGGTGGGGCTGGCCAACTTCGTCCGCCGGGCTCGGAATGGCGCGAGACCTTGCGTGGCGCCTCCGTGGGCCAAAAATAGGCCGCGGGCACAGCCGCTCCCAAAAATACCCGCCCGAAGGCCGGGGCGCCAAGTTCGTCCAACGGTAAAAGGCCACAAAAACGGGTGGGCTATAGCCTTGGGGGGTGGGGCTGGCCAACTTCGTCCGCCGGACTCGGAATGGCACTAGACTTTGCGAGGCGCCTCCGTGTGCCCAAAAAAGGCTGGGGAGCCAAGTTCGTCCAGCGGTAAAAGGCCACAAAAACGGGTGGGCTATAGCTTTGGGCGGTGGGGCTGGCCAACTGGTCCGCCGGACTCGAATGGCGCGAGACTTTGAAAGGCGCCTCCGTGTGCCAAAAATAGGCCGCGGGCACAGCCGCGCCCAAAAATACCGGCCCGAAGGCCGGTGCGCCAAGTTCGTCCAGCGGAAAAAGGCCACAAAAACGGGTGGGCTATAGCCTTGGGGGGTGGGGCTGGCCAACTTCGTCCGCCGGACTCGGAATGGCGCGAGACATTGCGACGCGCCTCCGTGTGCCAAAAATAAATAGGCCACGGCACAGCCGCGCCAAAAACCCCCGCCCGAAGGCCGGGGCGCCAAGTTCTTCCAGCGGTAAAAGGCCACAAAAACCGGTGGGCTATAGCCTTGGGGGGTGGGGCTGGCCAACTTCGTCCGCCGGACTTGGAATGGCGCGAGACATTGCGACGCGCCTCCGTGTGCCAAAAATAGGCCACGGGCACAGCCGCGCCCCCAAAATACCCGCCCGAATGCCGGAGCGCCAAGTTCGCCCAGCGGAAAAAGGCCACAAAATCGGGTGGGCTATAGCCTGGGGTGGTGGGGCTGGCCAACTTCTACCTCCGGACTCGTAATGGCGAGAGACTATGCGAGGCGAATCCGTGAGCCAAAATAGGCCGCGGGCACAGCCGTACCCAAAAATACCCGCCCGAAGGCCGGAGCGCCAAGTTCGTCCAGCGGAAAAAGGCCACAAAAACGGGTGGGCTATAGCCTTGGGGGGTGGGGCTGGCCAACTTCGTCAGCCGGACTCGGAATAGCGAGATTTTGCGAGGCGCCTCCGTGCGCCAAAAATAGGCCGCGGGCACAGCCGCAGCCAAAAATACCCGCCCGAAGGCCGGGGCGCCAAGCTCGTCCAGCGGAAAAAGGCCACAAAAACGGGTGGGCTATAGTCTTGGGGGGTGGGGTTCAGGCGGGTCGCCAAGCTCGTCCAGCGGAAAAAGGCCACAAAAACGGGTGGGCTATAGCCTTGGGGGGTGGGGCTGGCCAACTTCGTCTGCCGGACTCGGAATTGCGCGAGACATCGCGAGGCGCCTCCGTGTGGCAAAAATAGGCCACGGGCACAGCCGCGCCCAAAAATACCCGCCCGAAGGCCGGGGCGCCACGTTCGTCCAGCGGTAAAAGGCCACAAAAACGGGTGGGCTATAGCCTTGGGGGGTGGGGCTGGCCAACGTCGTCCGCCGGACTCGGAATGGCGCGAGACTTTGCAAGGCACCTCCGTGTGCCAAAAATAGGCCGCAGGCACAGCCGCACCCAAAAATACCCGCCCGAAGGCCGGGTCGCCAAGTTCGTCCAGCGGTAAAAGGCCACAAAAACGGGTGGGCTATAGCCTTGGGGGGTGGGGCTGGCCAACTTAGTCCGCCGCACTCGGAATGGCGCGAGACTTTGCGAGTCACCTCCGTGTGCCAAAAATAGGGCGCGGGCACAGCCGCGCCCAAAAATACCCGCCCGAAGGCCGGGACGCCAAGTTCGTCCAGCGGAAAAAGGCCGCAAAAACGGGTGGGCTATAGCCTTGGGGGGTGGGGCTGGCGAACTTCGTCCGCCGGGTTCGGAATGGTCCGAGACTTTGCGAGGCACCTCCGTGTGGCAAAAATAGGCCGCGGGTACAGCCGCACCCAAAAATACCAGCCCGAAGGCCGGGGCGCGAAGTTCGTCCAGCGGTAAAATGCCACAAAAACGGGTGGGCTATAGCCTTTGGGGGTGGGGCTGGCCAACTTCGTCCGCCGGTCTCGGAATGGCGCGAGACCTTGCGTGGCGCCTCCGTGGGCTGGGGGCCAGGCTGCGGGCACAGCCGCGCCCAAAAATACCCGCCCGAAGGCCGGGGCGCCAAGTTCGTCCAGCGGTAAAAGGCCACAAAAACGGGTGGGCCATAGCCTTGGGGGGTGGGGCTGGCCAACTTCGTCCGCCGGACTCGGAATGGCACTAGACTTTGCGAGGCGCCTCCGTGTGCCCAAAAAAGGCTGGGGCGCCAAGTTCGTCCAGCGGTAAAAGGCCACAAAAACGGGTGGGCTATAGCTTTGGGCGGTGGGGCTCGCCAACTTCGTCCGCCGGACTCGGAATGGCGCGAGACTTTGCAAGGTGCCTCCGTGTGCCAAGAGTAGGCCGCGGGCACAGCCGCGCCCAAAAATACCGGCCCGAAGGCCGGCGCGCCAAGTTCGTCCAGCGGAAAAAGGCCACAAAAACGGGTGGGCCATAGCCTTGGGGGGTGGGGCTGGCCAACTTCCTCCGCCGGACTCGGAATGGCGCGAGACTTTGCGAAGCACCTCCGTGTGCCAAAAACAGGCCGCGGGCACAGCCGCTCCCAAAAATACCCGCCCCAAGGCCGGGGCGCCAAGTTCGTCCAGCGGTAAAAGGCCACAAAAACGGGTGGGCTATAGCCTTGGGGGGTGGGGCTGGCCAACTTCGTCCGCCGGACTCGGAATGCCGCGAGACTTTGCGAGGCACCTCCGTGTGCCAAAAATAGGTCGCGGTCACAGCCGCGCCCAAAAATACCCGCCCGAAGGCCGGGGCGCCATGTTCGTCCTGCGGAAAAAGGCCACAAAAACGGGTGGGCTATAGCCTTGGGGGGTGGGGCTGGCGAACTTCGTCCGCCGGGTTCGGAATGGTCCGAGACTTTGCGAGGCACCTCCGTGTGGCAAAAATAGGCCGCGGGTACAGCCGCACCCAAAAATACACGCCCCGAAGGGCGGGGCGCCAAGTTCATCCAGCGGAAAAATGCCACAAAAACGGGTGGGCTATAGCCTTGGGGGGTGGGGCTGGCCAACTTCGTCCGCCGGACTCGGAATGGTGCGAGACTTTGCAAGGCACTTCCGTGTGCCAAAAATACCCGCCCGAAGGCCGGGGCGCCAAGTTCGTCCAGCGGAAAAAGGCCACAAAACCGGGTGGGCTATCGCCTTGGGGGGGGGGGGCTGGCCAACTTCGTCCGCCGGACTCGGAATGGCGCGAGAGTTTCCGAGGCGCCTCCGTGTGCCAAACATAGGCCACGGGCACAGCCGCGCCCAAAAATACCCGCCCGAAGACCGGGGCGCCATGTTCGTCCGGCGGAAAAATGCCACAAAAACGGGTGGGCTATAGCCTTGGGGGGTGGGGCTGGCCAACTTCGTCCGCCGGACTCGGAATGGTGCGAGACTTTGCAAGGCACCTCCGTGTGCAAAAAATACCCGCCCGAAGGCCGGGGCGCCAAGTTCGTCCAGGGGAAAAAGGCCACAAAAACGGGTGGGCTATAGCCTTGGGGGGTGGGGCTGGCCAACTTCGTCCGCCGGACTCGGAATGGCGCGAGACTTTGCGAGGTGCCTCCGTGTACAAAAAATAGGCCGCTGGCACAGCCGCGCCCAAAATTACCCGCCCGAAGGCCGGGGCGCCAAGTTCGTCCTGCGGAAAAAGGCCACAAAAACGGGTGGGCTATAGCCTTGGGGGGTGGGGCTGGCCAACTTCGTCCGCCGGACTCGGAATGGCGCGAGACTTTGCGAGGCACCTCCGTGCGCCAAAAATAGGCCGCGGGCACAGCCGCGCCCAAAAATACCCGCCCGAAGGCCGGGGCGCCAAGTTCGTCCAGCGGAAAAAGGCCACAAAAACGGGTGGGCTATAGCCTTGGGGGGTGGGGCTGGCCAACTTCGTCCGCCGGACTCGGAATGGCCCGAGACTTTGCGAGGCGCCTCCGTGCACCAAAAATAGGCCGCGGGCACAGCCATATCCCAAAATACCCTCCCGAAGGCCGGGGCGCCAAGTTCGTCCAGCGGAAAAAGGCCACAAAAACGGGTGGGCTATAGCCTTGGGGGGTGGGGCTGGCCAACTTCGTCCGCCGGACTCGGAATGGCGCGAGACTTTGCGAGGCGCCTCCGTGTGCCAAAAATAGGTCGCGGTCACAGCCGCGCCCAAAAATATCCGCCCGAAGGCCGGGGCGCCATGTTCGTCCTGCGGAAAAAGGCCAGAAAAACGGGTGGGCTATAGCCTTGGGGGGTGGGGCTGGCCAACTTCGTCCGCCGGACTCGGAATGGCGCGAGACTTTGCGAGGCGCCTCCTTGTGCTGTGGCCAGGCCGCGGGCACAGCCGCACCCAAAAATACACGCCCCGAAGGCCGGGGCGCCAAGTTCATCCAGCGGAAAAATGCCACAAAAACGGGTGGGCTATAGCCTTGGGGGGTGGGGCTGGCCAACTTCGTCCGCCGGACTCGGAATGGTGCGAGACTTTGCAAGGCACTTCCGTGTGCCAAAAATACCCGCCCGAAGGCCGGGGCGCCAAGTTCGTCCAGCGGAAAAAGGCCACAAAAACGGGTGGGCTATAGCCTGGGGGGGTGGGGCTGGCCAACTTCGTCCGCCGGACTCGGAATGGCGCGAGACTTTGCGAGGCGCCTCCGTGTGCCAAACATAGGCCACGGGCACAGCCGCGCCCAAAAATACCCGCCCGAAGGCCGGGGCGCCAAGTTCGTCCAGCGGAAAAAGGCCACAAAAACTGGTGGGCTATAGCCTTGGGGGGTGGGGCTGGCCAACTTCGTCTGCCGGACTCGGAATGGCGCGAGACTTTGCGAGGCGCCTCCGTGTGCCAAAAATAGGCCGCGGACACAGCCCCGCCCAAAAATACCTGCCCGAAGGTCGGGGCGCCAAGTTCGTCCAGCGGAAAAAGGCCACAAAAACGGGTGGGCTATAGCCTTGGGAGGTGGGGCTGGCCACCTTCATCCGTCGGACTCGGAATGGCGCGAGACTTTGCGAGGCACCTCCGTGTGCCAAAAATAAGAAGCGGGCAAAGCCGCGCCAAAAAATACCCGCCCGAAGACCGGGGTACCACGTTCGTCCTGCGGAAAAAGGCCACAAAAACGGATGGGCTATAGCCTTGGGGGGTGGGGCTGGCCAACTTCGTCCGCCGGACTCGGAATGGCGCGAGACTTTGCGAGGCGCCTCCGTGTGCCAAAAATAAGTTGCGGTCAAAGCCGCGCCCAAAAATACCCGCCCGAAGGCCGGGGCGCCATGTTCGTCCTGCGGAAAAAGGCCACAAAAACGGGTGGGCTATAGCCTTGGGGGGTGGGGCTGGCCAACTTCGTCCGCCGGACTCGGAATGGCGCGAGACTTTGCGAGGCGCCTCCTTGTGCCAAAAATAGGCCGCGGACACAGCCACGCCCAAAAATACCTGCCCGAAGGTCGGGGCGCCAAGTTCGTCCAGCGGAAAAAGGCCACAAAAACGGGTGGGCTATAGCCTTGGGAGGTGGGGCTGGCCAACTTCATCCGTCGGACTCGGAATGGCGCGAGACTTTGCGAGGCACCTCCGTGTGCCAAAAATACGCCGCGGGCACAGCCGCGCCTAAAAATACCCGCCCGAAGACCGGGGTACCACGTTCGTCCTGCGGAAAAAGGCCACAAAAACGGATGGGCTATAGCCTTGGGGGGTGGGGCTGGCCAACTTCGTCCGCCGGACTCGGAATGGCGCGACACTTTGCGAGGCGCCTCCGTGTGCCAAAAATAGGTTGCGGTCACAGCCGCGCCCAAAAATACCCGCCCGAAGGCCGGGGCGCCATGTTCGTCCGGCAGAAAAATGCCACAAAAACGGGTGGGCTATAGCCTTGGGGGGTGGGGCTGGCCAACTTCGTCCGCCGGACTCGGAATGGTGCGAGACTTTGCAAGGCACCTCCGTGTGCAAAAAATACCCGCTCGAAGGCCGGGCGCCAAGTTCGTCCAGGGGAAAAAGGCCACAAAACCGGGTGGGCTATAGCCTTGGGGGGTGGGGCTGGCCAACTTCGTCCGCCGGACTCGGAATGGCGCGAGACTTTGCGAGGTGCCTCCGTGTACAAAAAATAGGCCTCTGGCACAGCCGCGCCCATAATTACCCACCCGATGGCCGGGCGCCAAGTCGTCCCTGCGGAAAAAGGCCACAAAAACGGGTGGGCTATAGCCTTGGGGGTGGGGCTGGCCAACTTCGTCCGCCGGACTCGGAATGGCGCGAGACTTTGCGAGGCGCCTCCGTGCGCCAAAAATAGGCCGCAGGCACAGCCGCGCCCAAAAATACCCGCCTGAAGGCCGGGGCGCCAAGTTCGTCCAGCGGAAAAAGGCCACAAAAACGGGTGGGCTATAGCCTTGGGGGGTGGGGCTGGCCAACTTCGTCCGCCGGACTCGGAATGGCGCGAGACTTTGCGAGGCACCTCCGTGCACCAAAAATAGGCCGCGGGCACAGCCGCACCCAAAAATACCCGCCCGATGGCCGGGGCGCCAAGCTCGTCCAGCGGAAAAAGGCCACAAAAACGGGTGGGCTATAGCCTTGGGGGGTGGGGCTGGCCAACTTCGTCCGCCGGACTCGGAATGGCGCGAGACTTTACGAGGCTCCTCCGTGCGCCAAAAATAGTCCGCGGGCACAGCGGCACCCAAAAATACCCGCCCGAAGGCTGGGGCGCCAAGCTCGTCCAGCGGAAAAAGCCCACAAAAACGGGTGGGCTATAGCCTTGGGGGGTGGGGCTGGCCAACTTCGTCCGCCGGACTCGGAATGGCGCGAGACTTTACGAGGCACCTCCGTGCACCGAAAATAGGCCGCGGGCACAGCCGCACCCAAAAATACCCGCCCGAAGGCCGGGCCGCCAAGTTCGTCCCAGCGTAAAATGGCCAATAAAACGGGTGGGCTATAGCCTTGGGGGGTGGGGCTGGCCAACTTCGTCCGCCGGACTCGGAATGGCGCGAGACTTTACGAGGCACCTCCGTGCGCCAAAAATAGGCCGCGGGCACAGCCGCACCCAAAAATACCCGTCCGAAGGCCGGGGCGCCAAGCTCGTCCAGCGGAAAAAAGCCACAAAAACGGGTGGGCTATAGCCTTGGGGGGTGGGGCTGGCCAACTTCGTCCGCCGGACTCGGAATGGCGCGAGACTTTGCGAGGCCTCGGCCCGTGCGCTAAAAATAGGCCAGGGCACAGCCGCACCCAAAAATACCCGCCCGAAGGCTGGGGCGCCAAGCTCGTCAAGGGGAAAAAATCCACAAAAACGGGTGGGCTATAGCCTTGGGGGGTGGGGCTGGCCAACTTCGTCCACCGGACTCGGAATGGCGCGAGACTTTGCGAGGCGCCTCCGTGCGCTAAAAATAGGCCACGGGCACAGCCGCGCCCAAAAATACCCGCCCGAAGGCCGGGCGCCACTTCGTCCCAGCGGAAAAAAGGCCACAAAAACGGGTGGGCTATAGCCTTGGGGGTGGGGCTGGCCAACTTCGTCCGCCGGACTCGGAATGGCGCGAGACTTTGCGAGGCGCCTCCGTGTGCCAAAAAATAGGCCATGGGCACAGCCGCGCCAAAAATACCTGCCCGAAGGCCGGGCGCCAAGTTCGCCCAGCGGAAAAAGGCCACAAAACGGGTGGGCTATAGCCTTGGGGGTGGGGCGGGCCAACTTCGTCTGCCGGACTCGGAATGGTGCGAGACTTTTCGAGGCGCCTCCGTGTGCCAAAAAAGGGCCCCGGGCACAGCCACGGCAAAAATACCCGCCCGAAGGCCGGGCGCCAAGTTCGTCCAGTGGAAAAAGGCCACAAAACGGGTGGGCTATAGCCTTGGGGGTGGGGCTGGCCAACTTCGTCCGCCGGACTCGGAATGGCGCGAGACTTGGAGGAGCCTCCGTGCTGTGGGCCAGGCCGCGGGCACAGCCGCACCCAAAAATACCCGCCCGAAGGCCGGGGCGCCAAGCTCGTCCAGCGGAAAAAGGCCACAAAAACGGGTGGGCTATAGCCTTGGGGGGTGGGGCTGGCCAACTTCGTCTGCCGGACTCGGAATGGCGCGAGACTTTGCGAGGCGCCCGTGTGTGCCAAAATAGGCCGTGGGCACAGCCGCGCCCAAAAATACCCGCCCGAAGGCCGGGGCGCCAAGTTCGTCCAGTGGAAAAAGGCCACAAAAACGGGTGGGCTATAGCCTTGGGGGGTGGGGCTGGCCAACTTCGTCCGCCGGACTCGGAATGGCGCGAGACTTCGGGAGGAGCCTCCGTGTGCCAAAAATAGGCCGCGGGCACAGCCGCGCCCAAAAATACCCGCCCCAAGGCCGGGGCGGCAAGCTCGTCCAGCGGAAAAAGGCCACAAAAACGGGTGGGCTATAGCCTTGGGGGGTGGGGCTGGCCAACTTCGTCTGCCGGACTCGGAATGGCGCGAGACTTTGCGAGGCACCTCCGTGCGCCAAAAATAGGCCGCGGGCACAGCCGCGCCCAAAAATACCTGCCCTAAGGCCGGGGCGCCAAGTTCGTCCAGCGGAAAAAGGCCACAAAAACGGGTGGGCTATAGCCTTGGGGGGTGGGGCTGGCCAACTTCGTCCGCCGGACTCGAAATGGCGCGAGACATTGTGAGGCACCTCCGTGTGCCAAAAATAGGCCGCGGGCACAGCCGCACCCAAAAATACCCGCCCGAAGGCCGGGGCGCCAAGCTCGTCCAGCGGAAAAAGGCCACAAAAACGGGTGGGCTATAGCCTTGGGGGGTGGGGCTGGCCAACTTCGTCCGCCGGACTCGGAATGGCGCGAGACTTTGCGAGGCGCCTCCGTGTTCCAAAAATACGCCGCGGGCACAGCCGCGCCCAAAAAATACCCACCCGAAGGCCGGGGCGCCAAGTTCGTCCAGCGGAAAAAGGCCACAAAAACGGGTGTGCTATAGCCTTGGGGGGTGGGGCTGGCCAACTTCGTCCGCCGGACTCGGAATGGCGCGAGACTTTGCAAGGAGCCTCCATGTGCCAAAAATAGGCCGCGGACACAGCCACGCCCAAAAATAGCGGCCCGAAGGCCGGGGCGCCAAGTTCGTCCAGCGGAAAAAGGCCACAAAAATGGGTGGGCTAGAGCCTTGGGGGGTGGGGCTGGCCAACTTCGTCCGCCGGACTCGGAATGGCGCGAGACTTTGCGAGGCGCCTCCGTGTACCAAAAATACGCCGCGGGCACAGCCGCGCCCAAAAATACCCGCCCGAAGGCCGGGGCGCCAAGTTCGTCCAGCGGAAAAAGGCCACAAAAACGGGTGGGCTATAGCCTTGGGGGCTGGGGCTGGCAAACTTCGTCCGCCGGACTCGGAATGGCGCGAGACTTTGTGAGGCGCCTCCGTGTGCCAAAAATAGGCCGCGGGCACAGCCGTACTAAAAAATACCCGACCGAAGGCCGGAGCGCCAAGTTCGTCCAGCGGAAAAAGGCCACAAAAACGGGTGGGCTATAGCCTTGGGGGGTGGGGCTGGCCATCTTCGTCCGCCGGACTCGGAATGGCGCGAGACTTTGCGAGGCGCCTCCGTGTGCCAAAAATAGGCCGCGGGCACAGCCGTACCCAAAAATACCCGCCCGAAGGCCGGGGCGCCAAGTTCGTCCAGCGGAAAAAGGCCACAAAAACGGGTGGGCTATTGCCTGGGGGGTGGGGCTGGCCAACTCGTCCGCCGGGACTCGGAATAGCGCGAGACTTTGCGAGGCGCCCGTGCGCTAAAAATAGGCCAAAGGGCACAGCCGCAGCCAAAAATACCCGCCCGAAGGCCGGGGCGCCAAGCTCGTCCAGCGGAAAAAGGCCACAAAAACGGGTGGGCTATAGTCTTGGGGGGTGGGGTTCGGGCGGGTCGCCAAGCTCGTCCAGCGGAAAAAGGCCACAAAAACGGGTGGGCTATAGCCTTGGGGGGTGGGGCTGGCCAACTTCGTCCGCCGGACTCGGAATGGCGCGAGACTTTGCGAGGCGCCTCCGTGTGCCAAAAATAGGCCGCGGGCACAGCCGTACCCAAAAATACCCGCCCGAAGGCCGGTGTGCCAAGTTCGTCCAGCGGAAAAAGGCCACAAAAACGGGTTGGCTATAGCCTTGGGGGGTGGGGCTGGCCAACTTCGTCCGCCGGACTCGGAATGGCGCGAGACTTTGCGAGGCGCCTCCGTGTGCCAAAAATAGGCCACGGGCACAGCCGTACCCAAAAATACCCACCCGAAGGCCGGAGCGCCAAGTTCGTCCAGCGGAAAAAGGCCACAAAAACGGGTGGGCTATAGCCTTGGGGGGTGGGGCTGGCCAACTTCGTCCGCCGGACTCAGCATAGCGCGAGACTTTGCGAGGCGCCTCCGAGCGCCAAAAATAGGCCGCGGGCACAGCCGCAGCCAAAAATACCCGCCCGAAGGCCGGGGCGCCAAGCTCGTCCAGCGGAAAAAGGCCACAAAAACGGGTGGGCTATAGCCTTGGGGGGTGGGGTTCGGGCGGGTCGCCAAGCTCGTCCAGCGGAAAAAGGCGACAAAAACGGGTGGGCTATAGCCTTGGGGGGTGGGGCTGGCCAACTTCGTCCGCCGGACTCGGAATGCCGCGACACTTTGCGAGGCGCCTCCGTGTGCCAAAAATAGGCCGCGGGCACAGCCGCACCCAAAAATACCCGCCCGAAGGCCGGGGCGCCAAGTTCGTCCAGCGGAAAAAGGCCACAAAAACGGGTGGGCTATAGCCTTGGGGGGTGGGGCTGGCCAACTTCGTCCGCCGGACTCGGAATGGCGCGAGAATTTAAGAGGCACCTCCGTGTGCCAAAAATAGGCCGCGGGCACAGCCGCACCCAAAAATACCCGCCCGAAGGCCGGGGCGCCATGTTCGTCCAGCGGAAAAAGGCCACAAAAACGGGTGGGCTATAGCCTTGGGGGGTGGGGCTGGCAAACTTCGTCCGCCGGACTCGGAATGGCGCGAGACTTTGCGAGGCGCCTCCGTGTGCCAAAAATAGGCCGCGGGCACAGCCGTACCCAAAAATACCCGCCCGAAGGCCGGGGCGCCAAGTTCGTCCAGCGGAAAAAGGCCACAAAAACGGGTGGGCTATAGCCTTGGGGGGTGGGGCTGGCCAACTTCTTCCGCCGGACTCGGAATAGCGCGAGACTTTGCGAGGCGCCTCCGTGCGCCAAAAATAGGCCGCGGGCACAGCCGTACCCAAAAATACCCGCCCGAAGGCCGGGGCGCCAAGCTCGTCCAGCGGAAAAAGGCCACAAAAACGGGTGGGCTATAGCCTTGGGGGGTGGGGCTGGCCAACTTCGTCCGCCGGACTCGGAATGGCGCGAGAATTTAAGAGGCACCTCCGTGCGCCAAAAATAGGCCGCGGGCACAGCTGCACCCAAAAATACCCGCCCGAAGGCCGGGGCGCCAAGCTCGTCCAGCGGAAAAAGGCCACAAAAACGGGTGGGCTATAGCCTTGGGGGGTGGGGCTGGCCAACTTCGTCCACCGGACTCGGAAAGGCGCGAGACTTTGCGAGGCGCCTCCGTGCACCAAAAATAGGCCGCGGGCACAGCTGCGAACAAAAATACCCGCCCGAAGGCCGGGGCGCCAAGTTCGTCTAGCGGAAAAAGGCCACAAAAACGGGTGGGCTATAGCCTTGGGGGGTGGGGCTTGCCAACTTCGTCCGCCGGACTCGGAATGGCGCGAGACTTTACGAGGCACCTCCGTGCGCCAAAAATAGGCCGCGGGCACAGCCGAACCCAAAAATAGCCGCCCGAAGGCCGGGGCGCCAAGTTCGTCCGGCGGAAAAAGGCCACAAAAACGGGTGGGCTATAGCCTTGGGGGGTGGAGCTGGCCAACTTCATCCGCCGGACTCGGAATGGCGCGAGAGTTTGCGAGGCGCCTCCGTGTGCCAAAAATAGGCCGTGGGCACAGCCGCGCCCAAAAATACCCCCCCGAAGGCCGGGGCGCCAAGTTCGTCCGGCGGAAAAAGGCCACAAAAACGGGTGGGCTATAGCCTTGGGGGGTGGGGCTGGCCAACTTCGTCCGCCGGACTCGGAATGGCGCGAGACTTTGCGAGGCACCTCCGTGTCCCAAAAATAGGCCGCGGGCAAAGCCGCGCCGAAAAATACCCGCCCGAAGGCCGGGGCGCCAAGTTCGTCCAGCGGAAAAAGGCCACAAAAACGGGTGGGCTACAGGCTTGGTGGTGGGGCTGGCCAACTTCGTCCGCCGGACTAGGTATGGCGCGAGACTTTACGAGGCGCCTCCGTGTGCCAAAAATAGGCCGCGGGCACAGCCGCGCCCAAAAATACCCCCCCACAGGCCGTGTCTCCAAGTTCGTCCAGCGGAAAAAGGCCACAAAAACGGGTGGGCTATAGCCTTGGGGGGTGGGGCTGGCCAAGTTCGTCCGCCGGACTCGGAATGGCGCGAGACTTTGCGAGGCGCCTCTGTGTGCCAAAAATACCCGCCCGATGGCCGGGCCGCCAAGTTCGTCCAGCGGAAAAAGGCCACAAAAACGGGTGGGCTATAGCCTTGGGGTGTGGGGCTGGCCAATTTCGTCCGCCGGACTCAGAATGGCGCGAGACTTTGCGAGGTGCCTCCGTGTGCCAAAAATAGGCCGCGGGCACAGCCGCGCCCAAAAATACCCGCCCGAAGGCCGGGGCGCCAAGTTCGTCCAGCGGAAAAAGGCCACAAAAACGGGTGGGCTATAGCCTTGGGGGGTGGGGCTGTCAACTTCGTCCGCCGGACTCGGAATGGCGCGAGATTTTGCGAGGTGCCTCCGTGTGCCAAAAATAGGCCGCGGGCACAGCCGCGCCCAAAAATACCCTCCCGAAGGCCGGGGCGCCAAGTTCGTCCAGCGGAAAAAGGCCACAAAAACGGGTAGGCTATAGCCTTGGGGGGTGGGGCTGGCCAACTTCGTCCGCCGGACTCAGAATGGCGCGAGACTTTGTGAGCCGCCTCCGTGTGCCAAAAATACCCGCCCGAAGGCCGGGGCGCCAAGTTCGTCCAGCGGAAAAAGGCCACAAAAACGGGTGGGCTATAGCGTTGGGGGGTGGGGCTGGCCAACTTCGTCCGCCGGACTCGGAATGGCGCGAGACTTTCCGAGGCACCTCCGTGTGCCAAAAATAGGCCGCGGGCACAGCCGCGTCCAAAAAAACCCACCCGAAGGCCAGGGCGCCAAGTTCGTCCAGCGGAAAATGGCCACAAAAACGGGTGGGCTATAGCCTTGGGGGGTGGGGCTAGCCAACTTCGTCCGCCGAACTCGGAATTGCGCGAGACTTTGCGAGGAACCTCCGTGTGCCAAAAATAGGCCGCGGACACAGCCGCACCAAAAAATACCCGCCCGAAGGCCGGGGCGCCAAGTTCGTCCAGCGGAAAATGGCCACAAAAAGGGGTGGGCTATAGCCTTGGGGGGTGGGGCTGGCCAACTTCGTCCGCCGGACTCGGAATGGCGCGAGACTTTGCGAGGCACCTCCGTGCACCAAAAATAGGCCATGGGCACAGCTGTGCCCAAAAATACCCGCCCGAAGGCCGGGGCGATATGTTCGTCCAGCGGAAAAAGGCCACAAAAACGGGTGGGCTATAGCCTTGGGGGGTGGGGCAGGCCAACTTCGTCCGCCGGACTCGGAATGGCGCGAGACTTTGCGAGGCGCCTCCATGTGACAAAAATAGGCCGCGGGCACAGCCGCTCCCAAAAATACCCGACCGAAGGCCGGGGCGCCAAGTTCGTCCAGCGGAAAAAGGCCACAAAAACGGGTGGGCTATAGCCTTGGGGGGTGGGGCTGGCCAACTTCGTCCGCCGGACTCGGAATGGCGCGAGACTTTACGAGGCGCCTCCGTGCACCAAAAATAGGCCACGGGCACAGCTGTGCCCAAAAATACCCGCCCGAAGGCCGGGGCGATATGTTCGTCCAGCGGAAAAAGGCCACAAAAACGGGTGGGCTATAGCCTTGGGGGGTGGGGCTGTCAACTTCGTCCGCCGGACTCGGAATGGCACGAGACTTTGTGAGGCGCCTCCGTGTGCCAAAAATAGGCCGTGGCCACAGGCGCGCCCAAAAATACCCTCCCGAAGGCCGGGGCGCCAAGTTCGTCCAGCGGAAAAAGGCCACAAAAACGGGTAGGCTATAGCCTTGGGGGGTGGGGCTGGCCAACTTCGTCCGCCGGACTCGGAATGGCGCGAGACTTTGTGAGGCGCCTCCGTGTGCCAAAAATAGGCCGTGGCCACAGCCGCGCCCAAAAATACCCTCCCGAAGGCCGGGGCGCCAAGTTCGTCCGGCGGAAAAAGGCCACAAAAACGGGTGGGCTATAGCCTTGGGGAGTGGGGCTGGCCAACTTCGTCCGCCGGACTCAGAATGGCGCGAGACTTTGCGAGGCGCCTCTGTGTGCCAAAAATACCCGCCCGATGGCCGGGGCGCCAAGTTCGTCCAGCGGAAAAAGGCCACAAAAACGGGTGGGCTATAGCCTTGGGGTGTGGGGCTGGCCAATTTCGTCCGCCGGACTCAGAATGGCGCGAGACTTTGCGAGGTGCCTCCGTGTGCCAAAAATAGGCCGCGGGCACAGCCGCGCCCAAAAATACCCTCCCGAAGGCCGGGGCGCCAAGTTCGTCCAGCGGAAAATGGCCACAAAAACGGGTGGGCTATAGCCTTGGGGGGTGGGGCTAGCCAACTTCGTCCGCCGGACTCGGAATTGCGCGAGACTTTGCGAGGCACCTCCGTGTGCCAAAAATAGGCCGCGGACACAGCCGTACCAAAAAATACCCGCCCGAAGGCCGGGGCGCCAAGTTCGTCCAGCGGAAAATGGCCACAAAAAGGGGTGGGCTATAGCCTTGGGGGGTGGGGCTGGCCAACTTCGTCCGCCGGACTCGGAATGGCGCGAGACTTTGCGAGGTGCCTCCGTGCACCAAAAATAGGCCACGGGCACAGCTGTGCCCAAAAATACCCGCCCGAAGGCCGGGGCGATATGTTCGTCCAGCGGAAAAAGGCCACAAAAACGGGTGGGCTATAGCCTTGGGGGGTGGGGCAGGCCAACTTCGTCCGCCGGACTCGGAATGGCACGAGACTTTGCGAGGCGCCTCCATGTGACAAAAATAGGCCGCGGGCACAGCCGCTCCCAAAAATACCCGACCGAAGGCCGGGGCGCCAAGTTCGTCCAGCGGAAAAAGGCCACAAAAACGGGTGGGCTATAGCCTTGGGGGGTGGGGCTGGCCAACTTCGTCCGCCGGACTCGGAATGGCGCGAGACTTTACGAGGCGCCTCCGTGCACCAAAAATAGGCCATGGGCACAGCTGTGCCCAAAAATACCCGCCCGAAGGCCGGGGCGATATGTTCGTCCAGCGGAAAAAGGCCACAAAAACGGGTGGGCTATAGCCTTGGGGGGTGGGGCTGTCAACTTCGTCCGCCGGACTCGGAAAGGCGCGAGATTTTGCGAGGTGCCTCCGTGTGCCAAAAATAGGCCGCGGGCACAGCCGCGCCCAAAAATACCCTACCGAAGGCCGGGGCGCCAAGTTCGTCCAGCGGAAAAAGGCCACAAAAACGGGTAGGCTATAGCCTTGGGGGGTGGGGCTGGCCAACTTCGTCCGCCGGACTCCGAATGGCTCGAGACTTTGCGAGCCGCCTCCGTGTGCCAAAAATACCCGCCCGAAGGCCGGGGCGCCAAGTTCGTCCAGCGGAAAAAGGCCACAAAAACGGGTGGGCTATAGCGTTGGGGGGTGGGGCTGGCCAACTTCGTCCGCCGGACTCGGAATGGCGCGAGACTTTCCGAGGCACCTCCGTGTGCCAAATATAGGCCGCGGGCACAGCCGCGCCCAAAAATACCCCCCCGAAGGCTAGGGCGCCAAGTTCATCCAGCGGAAAAAGGCCATAAAAACGGGTGGGCTATAGCCTTGGGGGGTGGGGCTGGCCAACTTCGTCCGCCGGACTCGGAATGGTGTGAGACTTTGTGAGGCGCCTCCGTGTGCCAAAAATAGGCCGTGGCCACAGCCGCGCCCAAAAATACCCGCCCGAAGGCCGGGGCGCCAAGTTCGTCCGGCAGAAAAAGGCCACAAAAACGGGTGGGCTATAGCCTTGGGGAGTGGGGCTGGGCAACTTCGTCCGCCGGACTCGGAATGGCGCGAGACTTTGCGAGGCGCCTCCGTGTGCCAAAAAAAGGCCGCGGGCACAGCCGCGCCGAAAAATACCCGCCCGAAGGCCGGGGCGCCAAGTTCATCCAGCGGAAAAAGGCCACAAAAACGGGTGGGCTATAGCCTTGGGGGGTGGGGCTGGCCAACTTCGTCCGCCGGACTCGGAATGGCGCGAGACTTTACGAGGCACCTCCGTGCACCAAAAATAGGCCACGGGCACAGCTGTGCCCAAAAATACCCGCCCGAAGGCCGGGGCGATATGTTCGTCCAGCGGAAAAAGGCCACAAAAACGGGTGGGCTATAGCCTTGGGGGGTGGGGCTGTCAACTTCGTCCGCCGGACTCGGAATGGCGCGAGATTTTGCGAGGTGCCTCCGTGTGCCAAACATTGTCCGCCGTCACAGCCGCGCCCAAAAATACCCTCCCGAAGGCCGGGGCGCCAAGTTCGTCCAGCGGAAAAAGGCCACAAAAACGGGTAGGCTATAGCCTTGGGGGGTGGGGCTGGCCAACTTCGTCCGCCGGACTCAGAATGGCGCGAGACTTTGCGAGCCGCCTCCGTGTGCCAAAAATACCCGCCCGAAGGCCGGGGCGCCAAGTTCGTCCCGCGGAACAAGGCCACAAAAACGGGTGGGCTATAGCGTTGGGGGGTGGGGCTGGCCAACTTCGTCCGCCGGACTCGGAATGGCGCAAGACTTTCCGAGGCACCTCCGTGTGCCAAATATAGGCCGCGGGCACAGCCGCGCCCAAAAATACCCCCCCGAAGGCTAGGGCGCCAAGTTCATCCAGCGGAAAAAGGCCACAAAAACGGGTGGGCTATAGCCTTGGGGGGTGGGGCTGGCCAACTTCGTCCGCCGGACTCGGAATGGCGCGAGACTTTGTGAGGCGCCTCCGTGTGCCAAAAATAGGCCGTGGGCACAGCCGCGCCCAAAAATACCCGCCCGAAGGCCGGGGCGCCAAGTTCGTCCGGCGGAAAAAGGCCACAAAAACGGGTGGGCTATAGCCTTGGGGGGTGGGGCAGGCCAACTTCGTCCGCCGGACTCGGAATGGCGCGAGACTTTGCGAGGCGCCTCCGTGTGCCAAAAATACCCGCCCGATGGCCGGGGCGCCTAGTTCGTCCAGCGGAAAAAGGCCACAAAAACGGGTGGGCTATAGCCTTGGGGTGTGGGGCTGGCCAACTTCGTCCGCCGGACTCAGAATAGCGCGAGACTTTGCGAGGTGCCTCCGTGTGCCAAAAATAGGACGCGGGCACAGCCGGGCCCAAAAATACCCGCCCGAAGGCCGGGGCGCCAAGTTCGTCCAGCGGAAAAAGGCCACAAAAACGGGTGGGCTATAGCCTTAGGGGTGGGGCTGGCCAACTTCGTCCGCCGGACTCGGAATGGCGCGAGACTTTGCGAGGCGCCTCCGTGTGCCAAAAATAGGCCGCGGGCACAGCCGCACCCAAAATTACCCGCCCGAAGGCCGGGGCGCCAAGTTCGTCCAGCGGAAAAAGGCCACAAAAACGGGTGGGCTATAGCCTTGGGGGGTGGGGCTGTCAACTTCGTCCGCCGGACTCGGAATGGCGCGAGATTTTGCGAGGTGCCTCCGTGTGCCAAAAATAGGCCGCGGGCACAGCCGCGCCCAAAAATACCCTCCCGAAGGCCGGGGCGCCAAGTTCGTGCAGCGGAAAAAGGCCACAAAAACGGGTAGGCTATAGCCTTGGTGGGTGGGGCTGGCCAACTTCGTCCGCCGGACTCAGAATGGCGCGAGACTTTGCGAGCCGCCTCCGTGTGCCAAAAATACCCGCCCGAAGGCCGGGGCGCCAAGTTCGTCCAGCGGAAAAAGGCCACAAAAGCGGGTGGGCTATAGCGTTGGGGGGTGGGGCTGGCCCACTTCGTCCGCCGGACTCGGAATGGCGCGAGACTTTCCGAGGCACCTCCGTGTGCCAAAAATAGGCCGCGGCCACAGCCGCGTCCAAAAATACCCACCCGAAGGCCAGGGCGCCAAGTTCGTCCAGCGGAAAATGGCCACAAAAACGGGTGGGCTATAGCCTTGGGGGGTGGGGCTAGCCAACTTCGTCCGCCGGACTCGGAATTGCGCGAGACTTTGCGAGGCACCTCCGTGTGCCAAAAATAGGCCGCGGACACAGCCGCACCAAAAAATACCAGCCCGAAGGCCGGGGCGCCAAGTTCGTCCAGCGGAAAATGGCCACAAAAAGGGGTGGGCTATAGCCTTGGGGGGTGGGGCTGGCCAACTTCGTCCGCCGGACTCGGAATGGCGCGAGACATTGCGAGGCGCCTCCGTGCACCAAAAATAGGCCGCGGGCACAGCTGTGCCCAAAAATACCCGCCCGAAGGCCGGGGCGATATGTTCGTCCAGCGGAAAAAGGCCACAAAAACGGGTGGGCTATAGCCTTGGGGGGTGGGGCTGGCCAACTTCGTCCGCCGGACTCGGAATGGCGCGAGACTTTGTGAGGCGCCTCCATGAGCCAAAAATAGGCCGCGGGCACAGCCGATCCCAAAAATACCAGACCGAAGGCCGGGGCGCCAAGTTCGTCCAGCGGAAAAAGGCCACAAAAACGGGTGGGCTATAGCCTTGGGGGGTGGGGCTGGCCAACTTCGTCCGCCGGACTCGGAATGGCACGAGACATTACGAGCTGCCTCCGTGTGCCAAAAATAGGCCGCGGGCACAGCCGCGCCGAAAAAATACCCGCCCGAAGGCCGGGGCGCCAAGTTCGTCCAGCGGAAAAAGGCTACAAAAACGGGTGCGCTATAGCCTTGGGGGGTGGGGCTGGCCAACTTCGTTCGCCGGATTCGGAATGGCGCGAGACTTTGCGAGGCGCCACCGTGTGCCATAAATAGGCCGCGGGCACAGCCGCATCCAAAAATACCCGCCCGAAGGCCGGGGCGCCAAGTTCGTCCAGCGGAAAATGGCCACAAAAACGGGTGGGCTATAGCCTTGGGGGGTGGGGCTGGCCAACTTCGTCCGCCGGACTCGGAATTGCGCGAGACTTTGCGAGGCACCTCCGTGTGCCAAAAATAGGCCGCGGACACAGCCGCACCAAAAAATACCCACCCGAAGGCCGGGGCGCCAAGTTCGTCCAGCGGAAAATGGCCACAAAATCGGGTGGGCTATAGCCTTGGGGGGGGGGGCTGGCCAACTTCGTCCGCCGGACTCGGAATGGCGCGAGACTTTGCGAGGTGCCTCCATGTGCCAAAAATAGGCCGCGGGCACAGCCGCTCCCAAAAATACCCGACCGAAGGCCGGGGCGCCAAGTTCGTCCAGCGGAAAAAGGCCACAAAAACGGGTGGGCTATAGCCTTGGGGGGTGGGGCTGGCCAACTTCGTCCGCCGGACTCGGATTGGCGCGAGACTTTACGAGGCGTCTCCGTGCACCAAAAATAGGCCACGGGCACAGCTGTGCCCAAAAATACCCGCCCAAAGGCCGGGGCGATATGTTCGTCCAGCAGAAAATGGCCACAAAAACGGGTGGGCTATAGTCTTGGGGGGTGGGGCTGGCCAACTTCGTCCGCCGGACTCGGAATGGCGCGAGACTTTGCGAGGCGTCTCCGTGAGCCAAAAATAGGCCACGGGCACAGCCGCGGCCAAAAATACCCGCCCGAAGGCCGGGGCGCCAAGTTCGTCCAGCGGAAAAAGGCCACAAAAACGGGTGGGCTATAGCCTTGGGGGGTGGGGATGGCCAACTTCGTCCGCCGGACTCGGAATGGCGCGAGACTTTGCGAGGCGCCTCCGTGTGCCAAAAATAGGCCGCGGTCACAGCCGCGCCCAAAAATACCCGCCCGAAGGCCGGGGCGCCAAGTTCGTCCAGCGGAAAAAGGCCACAAAAACGGGTGGGCTATAGCCTCGGGGGGTGGGGCTGGCCAACTTCGTCCGCCGGACTCGGAATGGCGCGAGACTTTGCGAGGCCCCTCAGTGAGCCAAAAATAGGCCACGGGCACAGCCGCGCCCAAAAATACCCACCCGAAGGCCGGGGCGCCAAGTCTGTCCCAGCGGAAAATGGCCACAAAACGGGTGGGCTATAGCCTCGGGGGGTGGGGCTGGCCGAATTCGTCCGCCGGACTCGGAATGGCGCGAGACTTTGCGAGGCGCCTCCTTGTGCCTAAAATAGGCCCCGGGCACAGCCGCGCCCAATAATACCCGCCCGAAGGCCGGGGCGCCAAGTTCGTCCAGCGGAAAATGGCCACAAAAATGGATGGGCTATAGCCTTGGGGGGTGGGGCTGGCCAACTTCGTCCGCCGGACTCGAAATGGCGCGAGACTTTGCGAGGGGCCTCCGTGTGCCAAAAATAGGCCGTGGGCACAGCCGCGCCAAAAAATAACCGCCCGAATGCCGGTGCGCCAAGTTCGTCCAGCGGAAAAAGGCCACAAAAACGGGTGGGCTATAGCCTTGGGGGGTGGGGCTGGCCAACTTCGTCCGCCGGACTCGGAATGGCGTGAGACTTTGCGAGGGGCCTCCGTGTGCCAAAAATAGGCCGCGGACACAGTCACGCCAAAAAATAACCGCCCGAAGGCCGGGGCGCCAAGTTCGTCCAGCGGAAAAAGGCCACAA
This sequence comes from Citrus cavaleriei, assembly GCA_030448935.1. Classification (NCBI taxonomy): domain Eukaryota; kingdom Viridiplantae; phylum Streptophyta; class Magnoliopsida; order Sapindales; family Rutaceae; genus Citrus; species Citrus cavaleriei. The sequence goes on along the minus strand of JAUJEM010000401.1, from coordinate 23,174 downwards.
AAACGGGTGGGCTATGGCCTCGGGGGGTGGGGCTGGCAATCTTCGTCCGCCGGACTCGGAATGGCGCGAGACTTTGCGAGGGGCCTCCGTGTCCCAAAAATAAGCCGCGGGCACAGCCGCGCGAAAAAATAACCGCCCAACGGCCGGGGCGCCATGTTCGTCCAGCGGAAAACGGCCACAAAAACGGGTGGGCTATAGCCTTGGGGGGTGGGGCTGGCCAACTTCGTCCGCCGGACTCGGAATGGCGCGAGACTTTGCGAGGGGCCTCCGTGTGCTAAAAATAGGCCGCGGGCACAACCGCGCCCAAAAATAACCACCCAAAGGCCGGGGCGCCATGTTCGTCCAGCGGAAAACGGCCACAAAAACGGGTGGGCTATAGCCTTGGGGGGTGCGGCTGGCCAACTTCGTCCGCCGGACTCGGAATGGCGCGAGACTTTGCGAGGGGCCTCCGTGTGCCAAAAATAGGCCGCGGGCACAGCCGCGCCCAAAAATGACCCACCCGAAGGCCGGGGCGCTATGTTCGTCCAGCGGAAAAAGGCCACAAAAACGGGTGGGCTATAGCCTTGGAGGGTGGGGCTGGCCAACTTCGTCCGCCGGACTCGGAAAGGCGCTAGACTTTGCGAGGGGCCTCCGTGTGCTAAAAATAGGCCACGGGCACAGCCGCGCCCAAAAATGACCGCCCGAAGGCCGGGGCGCCATGTTCGTCCTGCGGAAAAAGGCCACAAAAAAGGGTGGGCTATAGCCTTGGGGGGTGGGCTGACCAACTTCGTCCGCCGGACTCGGAATGGCGCGAGACTTTGCGAGGGGCCTCCGTGTGCCAAAAATAGGCCGCGGGCACAGCCGCGCCCAAAAATAACCGCCCGAAGGGCGGGGCGCCAAGTTCGTCCAGCAGAAAAAGGCCACAAAAACGGGTGTGCTATAGCCTTGGGGGGTGGGGCTGGCCAAATTCGTCCGCCGGACTCGGAATGGCGCGAGACTTTGCGAGGGGCCTCCGTGTGCCAAAAATAGGCCGTGGGCACAGCCGCACCCAAAATTAACCGCCCGAAGGCTGGGGCGCCAAGTTCGTCCAGCGGAAAAAGGCCACAAAAACGGGTGGGCTATAGCCTTGGGGGGTGGGGCTGGCCAACTTCGTCCGCCGGACTCGGAATGGCGCGAGACTTTGCGAGGGGCCTCCGTGTGCCAAAAATAGGACGCGGGTACAGCCGCGCCCAAAAATAACCGCCCGAAGGCCGGGGCACCAAGTTCGTCCAGCGGAAAAAGGCCACAAAAACGGGTGGGCTATAGCCTTGGGGGGTGGGGCTGGCCAACTTCGTCCGCAGGACTCGGAATGGCGCGAGACTTTGCGAGGGGTCTCCGTGGGCCAACAATAGGCCACGGGCACAGCCGCGCCCAAAAATAACCGCCCGAAGGCCGGGGCGCCAATTTCGTCCAGCGGAAAAAGGCCACAAAAACGGGTGGGCTATAGCCTTGGGGGGTGGGGCTGGCCAACTTCGTCCGCCGGACTCGGAAAGGGGCGAGACTTTGCGAGGGGCCTCCGGGTGCCAAAAATAGGCCAAGGCACAGCCGCGCCCAAAAATGACCCACCCGAAGGCCGGGGCGCCATGTTCGTCCAGCGGAAAAAGGCCACAAAAACGGGTGGGCTATAGCGTTGGAGGGTGGGGCTGGCCAACTTCGTCCGCCGGACTCGGAAAGGCGCTAGACTTTGCGAGGAGCCTCCGTGTGCCAAAAATAGGCCACGGGCACAGCCGCGCCCAAAAATGACCGCCCGAAGGCCGGGGCGCCAAGTTCATCCAGCGGAAAAAGGCCACAAAAAAGGGTGGGCTATAGCCTTGGGGGGTGGGGCTGACCAACTTCGTCCGCTGGACTCGGAATGGCGCGAGACTTTGCGAGGGGCCTCCGTGTGCCAAAAATAGGCCGCGGGCACAGCCGCGCCCAAAAATAACCGCCCGAAGGCCGGGGCACCAAGTTCGTCCAGCGGAAAAAGGCCACAAAAACGGGTGGGCTATAGCCTTGGGGGGTGGGGCTGGCCAACTTCGTCCGCAGGACTCGGAATGGCGCGAGACTTTGCGAGGGGCCTCCGTGGGCCAACAATAGGCCACGGACACAGCCGCGCCCAAAAATAACCGCCCGAAGGCCGGGGCGCCAATTTCGTCCAGCGGAAAAAGGCCACAAAAAAGGGTGGGCTATAGCCTTGGGGGGTGGGCTGACCAACTTCGTCCGCCGGACTCGGAATGGCGCGAGACTTTGCGAGGGGCCTCCGTGTGCCAAAAATAGGCCGCGGGCACAGCCGCGCCCAAAAATAACCGCCCGAAGGGCGGGGCGCCAAGTTCGTCCAGCAGAAAAAGGCCACAAAAACGGGTGTGCTATAGCCTTGGGGGGTGGGGCTGGCCAAATTCGTCCGCCGGACTCGGAATGGCGCGAGACTTTGCGAGGGGCCTCCGTGTGCCAAAAATAGGCCGTGGGCACAGCCGCACCCAAAATTAACCGCCCGAAGGCTGGGGCGCCAAGTTCGTCCAGCGGAAAAAGGCCACAAAAACGGGTGGGCTATAGCCTTGGGGGGTGGGGCTGGCCAACTTCGTCCGCCGGACTCGGAATGGCGCGAGACTTTGCGAGGGGCCTCCGTGTGCCAAAAATAGGCCGCGGGTACAGCCGCGCCCAAAAATAACCGCCCGAAGGCCGGGGCACCAAGTTCGTCCAGCGGAAAAAGGCCACAAAAACGGGTGGGCTATAGCCTTGGGGGGTGGGGCTGGCCAACTTCGTCCGCAGGACTCGGAATGGCGCGAGACTTTGCGAGGGGCCTCCGTGGGCCAACAATAGGCCACGGGCACAGCCGCGCCCAAAAATAACCGCCCGAAGGCCGGGGCGCCAATTTCGTCCAGCGGAAAAAGGCCACAAAAACGGGTGGGCTATAGCCTTGGGGGGTGGGGCTGGCCAACTTCGTCCGCCGGACTCGGAAAGGGGCGAGACTTTGCGAGGGGCCTCCGGGGGCCAAAAATAGGCCGCGGGCACAGCCGCGCCCAAAAATGACCCACCCGAAGGCCGGGGCGCCATGTTCGTCCAGCGGAAAAAGGCCACAAAAACGGGTGGGCTATAGCGTTGGAGGGTGGGGCTGGCCAACTTCGTCCGCCGGACTCGGAAAGGCGCTAGACTTTGCGAGGAGCCTCCGTGTGCCAAAAATAGGCCACGGGCACAGCCGCGCCCAAAAATGACCGCCCGAAGGCCGGGGCGCCAAGTTCGTCCAGCGGAAAAAGGCCACAAAAACGGGTGGGCTATAGCCTTGGGGGGTGGGGCTGGCCAACTTCGTCCGCCGGACTCGGAAAGGGGCGAGACTTTGCGAGGGGCCTCCGGGTACCAAAAATAGGCCGCGGGCACAGCCGCGCCCAAAAATGACCCACCCGAAGGCCGGGGCGCCATGTTCGTCCAGCGGAAAAAGGCCACAAAAACGGGTGGCCTATAGCCTTGGGGGGTGGGGCTGGCCAACTTCGTCCGCCGGACTCGGAATGGCGCGAGACTTTGCGAGGCGCCTCCGTGTGCCAAAAATAGACCACGGGCACAGCCGCGCCCAAAAATACCCGCCCGAATGCCGGGGCACCAAGTTCGTCCAGCGGAAAAAGGCCACAAAAACGGGTGGGCTATAGCCTTGGGGGGTGGGGCTGGCCAACTTCGTCCGCAGGACTCGGAATGGCGCGAGACTTTGCGAGGGGCCTCCGTGGGCCAACAATAGTCCACGGGCACAGCCGCGCCCAAAAATAACCGCCCGAAGGCCGGGGCGCCAATTTCGTCCAGCGGAAAAAGGCCACAAAAACGGGTGGGCTATAGCCTTGGGGGGTGGGGCTGGCCAACTTCGTCCGCCGGACTCGGAAAGGGGCGAGACTTTGCGAGGGGCCTCCGTGTGCCAAAAATAGGCCGCGGGCACAGCCGCGCCCAAAAATAACCGCCCGAAGGCCGGGGCACCAAGTTCGTCCAGCGGAAAAAGGCCACAAAAACGGGTGGGCTATAGCCTTGGGGGGTGGGGCTGGCCAACTTCGTCCGCAGGACTCGGAATGGCGCGAGACTTTGCGAGGGGCCTCCGTGGGCCAACAATAGGCCACGGGCACAGCCGCGCCCAAAAATAACCGCCCGAAGGCCGGGGCGCCAATTTCGTCCAGCGGAAAAAGGCCACAAAAACGGGTGGGCTATAGCCTTGGGGGGTGGGGCTGGCCAACTTCGTCCGCCGGACTCGGAAAGGGGCGAGACTTTGCGAGGGGCCTCCGGGTACCAAAAATAGGCCGCGGGCACAGCCGCGCCCAAAAATGACCCACCCGAAGGCCGGGGCGCCATGTTCGTCCAGCGGAAAAAGGCCACAAAAACGGGTGGCCTATAGCCTTGGGGGGTGGGGCTGGCCAACTTCGTCCGCCGGACTCGGAATGGCGCGAGACTTTGCGAGGCGCCTCCGTGTGCCAAAAATAGGCCACGGGCACAGCCGCGCCCAAAAATACCCTCCCGAAGGCCGGGGCGCCAAGTTCGTCCAGCGGAAAAAGGCCACAAAAACGGGTGGGCTATAGCCTTGGGGGGTGGGGCTGGCCAACTTCGTCCGCCGGACTCGGAATTGCGCGAGACTTTACGAGACACCTCCGTGTGCCAAAAATAGGCCGCAGGCACAGCCGCGCCCAAAACTACCCGCGCGAAGGCCGGGGCGCCAAGTTCGTCCAGCAGAAAAAGGCCACAAACACGGGTGGGCTATAGCCTTGGGGGGTGGGGCTGGCCAACTTCGTCCGCCGGACTCGGAATGGCGCGAGACATTGCAAGGCGCCTCCGTGTGCCAAAAATAGGCCGCAGGCACAGCCGCGCCCAAAACTACCCGCGCGAAGGCCGGGGCGCCAAGTTCGTCCAGCAGAAAAAGGCCACAAACACGGGTGGGCTATAGCCTTGGGGGGTGGGGCTGGCAAACTTCGTCTGCCGGACTCGGAATGGCGCGAGACTTTACGAGGCGCCTCCGTGTGCAAAAAATAGGCCGCGGGCACAGCCGCGCCCAAAAATACCCGCCCGAAGGCCGGGGCGCCAAGTTCGTCCAGCGGAAAAAGGCCACAAAAACGGGTGGGCTATAGCCTTGGGGGGTGGGGCTGGCCCACTTCGTCCGCCGGACTCGGAATGGCGCGAGACTTTGTGAGGCGCCTCCGTGTGCCAAAAATAGGCCGCGGGCACAGCCGCGCCCAAAAATACCCACCCGAAGGCCGGGGTGCCAAGTTCGTCCAGCGGAAAAAGGCCCAAAAAACGGGTGGGCTATAGCCTTGGGGGGTGGGGCTGGCCAACTTCGTCCGCCGGACTCGGAATGGCGCGAGACTTTACGAGGCACCTCCGTGTGCCAAAATTATGCCGCGGGCACAGCCGCGCCCAAAAATACCCGTCCGAAGGCCGGGGCGCCAAGTTCGTCCAGCGGAAAAAGGCCACAAACACGGGTGGGCTATAGCCTTGGGGGGTGGGGCTGGCAAACTTCGTCTGCCGGACTCGGAATGGCGCGAGACTTTACGAGGCGCCTCCGTGTGCCAAAAATAGGCCGCGGGCACAGCCGCGCATAAAAAAACCCACCCGAAGGCCGGGGCGCCAAGTTCATCCAGCGGAAAAAGGCCACAAAAACGGGTGGGCTATAGCCTTGGGGGGTGCGGCTGGCCAACTTCGTCCGCCGGACTCGGAATGGCGCGAGACTTTATGAGGCACCTCCGTGTGCCAAAAATAGGCCGCGGGCACAGCCGCGCCCAAAAATACCAGCCCGAAGGCCGGGGCGCCAAGTTCGTCCAGCGGAAAAAGGCCACAAACACGGGTGGGCTATAGCCTTGGGGGGTGGGGCTGGCAAACTTCGTCTCCCGGACTCGGAATGGCGCGAGACTTTGCGAGGCGCTTCTGTGTGCCAAAAATAGGCCGCGGGAACAGCCGCACCCAAAAATACCCGCCCTAAGGCCGGGGCGCCAAGTTCGTCCAGCGGAAAAAGGCCACAAAAACGGGTGGGCTATAGCCTTGGGGGGTGGGGCTGGCCCACTTCGTCCGCCGGACTCGGAATGGCGCGAGACTTTGCGAGGCGCTTCTGTGTGCCAAAAATAGGCCGCGGGAACAGCCGCACCCAAAAATACCCGCCCTAAGGCCGGGGCGCCAAGTTCGTCCAGCGGAAAAAGGCCCAAAAAACGGGTGGGCTATAGCCTTGGGGGGTGGGGCTGGCCAACTTCGTCCGCCGGACTCGGAATGGCGCGAGACTTTGCGAGGCGCCTCCGTGTGCCAAAAATAGGCCGCGGGCACAGCCGCGCCCAAAAATACCCGCCCGAAGGCCGGGGCGCCAAGTTCGTCCAGCGGAAAAAGGCCACAAAAACCGGTGGGCTATAGCCTTGGGGGGTGGGGCTGGCCAACTTCGTCCGCCGGATTCGGAATGGCGCGAGACTTTACGAGGCGCCTCCGTGTACCAAAAATAGGCTGCGGCCACAGCCGCGACCGAAAATACCCGCCCGAAGGCCGGGGCGCCAAGTTCGTCCAGCGGAAAAAGGCCACAAAAACGGGTGGGCTATAGCCTTGGGGGGTGGGGGTGGCCAACTTCGTCCGCCGGACTCGGAATGCCGCGAGACTTTGCGGGGCGCCTCCGTGTGCCAAAAATAGGCCGCGGGGACAGCCGCGCCCGAAAATACCCGCCCGAAGGCCGGGGCGCCAAGTTCGTCCAGCGGAAAAAGGCCACAAAAACGGGTGGGCTATAGCCTTGGGGGGTGGGGCTGGCCAAATTCGTCCGCCGGACTCGGAATGCCGCGAGACTTTGCGGGGCGCCTCCGTGTGCCAAAAATAGGCTGCGGGCACAGCCGCGCCCAAAAATACCCGCCCGAAAGCCGGGGCGCCAAGTTCGTCCAGCGGAAAAAGGCCACAAAAACGGGTGGGCTATAGCCTTGGGGGGTGGGGGTGGCCAACTTCGTCCGCCGGACTCGGAATGCCGCGAGACTTTGCGGGGCGCCTCCGTGTGCCAAAAATGGGCCGCGGGGACAGCCGCGCCCGAAAATACACCCCCGAAGGCCGGGGCGCCAAGTTCGTCCCGTGGAAAAAGGCCACAAAAACGGGTGGCCTATAGCCTTGGGGGGTGGGGCTGGCCAACTTCGTCCGCCGGACTCGGAATGGCGCGAGACTTTGCGATGCGTCTCCTTGTGCCAAAAATAGGCCGCAAGCACAGCCGCGCCCAAAAATACCTGCACGAAGGCCGGGGCGCCAAGTTCGTCCAGCGGAAAAAGGCCACAAAAACGGGTGGGCTATAGCCTTGGGGGGTGGGGCTGGCCAACTTCGTCCGCCGGACTCGGAATTGCGCGAGACTTTACGAGACACCTCCGTGTGCCAAAAATAGGCCGCAGGCACAACCGCGCCCAAAACTACCCGCGCGAAGGCCGGGGCGCCAAGTTCGTCCAGCAGAAAAAGGCCACAAAAACGGGTGGGCTATAGCCTTGGGGGGTGGGGCTGGCCAACTTCGTCCGCCGGACTCGGAATGGCGCGAGACATTGCAAGGCGCCTCCGTGTGCCAAAAATAGGCCGCGGGCACAGCCGCGCCCAAAAATACCCGCCCGAAGGCCGGGGCGCCAAGTTCGTCCAGCGGAAAAAGGCCACAAAAACGGGTGGGCTATAGCCTTGGGGGGTGGGGCTGGCCCACTTCGTCCGCCGGACTCGGAATGGCACGAGACTTTGCGAGGCGCCTCCGTGTGCCAAAAATAGGCCGCGGGCACAGCCGCGCCCAAAAATACCCGCCCGAAGGCCGGGGTGCCAAGTTCGTCCAGCGGAAAAAGGCCCAAAAAACGGGTGGGCTATAGCCTTGGGGGGTGGGGCTGGCCAACTTCGTCCGCCGGACTCGGAATCGCGCGAGACTTTACGAGGCGCCTCCGTGTGCCAAAATTATGCCGCGGGCACAGCCGCGCCCAAAAATACCCGTCCGAAGGCCGGGGCGCCAAGTTCGTCCAGCGGAAAAAGGCCACAAACACGGGTGGGCTATAGCCTTGGGGGGTGGGGCTGGCAAACTTCGTCTGCCGAACTAGGAATGGCGCGAGACTTTACGAGGCGCCTCCGTGTGCCAAAAATAGGCCGCGGGCACAGCCGCGCCCAAAAATACCCGCCCGAAGGCCGGGGCGCCAAGTTCGTCCAGCGGAAAAAGGCCACAAACACGGGTGGGCTATAGCCTTGGGGGGTGGGGCTGGCCCACTTCGTCCGCCGGACTCGGAATGGCACGAGACTTTGCGAGGCGCCTCCGTGTGCCAAAAATAGGCCGCGGGCACAGCCGCGCCCAAAAATACCCGCCCGAAGGCCGGGGTGCCAAGTTCGTCCAGCGGAAAAAGGCCCAAAAAACGGGTGGGCTATAGCCTTGGGGGGTGGGGCTGGCCAACTTCGTCCGCCGGACTCGGAATGGCGCGAGACTTTACGAGGCGCCTCCGTGTGCCAAAATTATGCCGCGGGCACAGCCGCGCCCAAAAATACCCGTCCGAAGGCCGGGGCGCCAAGTTCGTCCAGCGGAAAAAGGCCACAAACACGGGTGGGCTATAGCCTTGGGGGGTGGGGCTGGCAAACTTCGTCTGCCGGACTCGGAATGGCGCGAGACTTTACGAGGCGCCTCCGTGTGCCAAAAATAGGCCGCGGGCACAGCCGCGCCCAAAAATACCCGCCCGAAGGCCGGGGCGCCAAGTTCGTCCAGCGGAAAAAGGCCACAAAAACGGGTGGGCTATAGCCTTGGGGGGTGGGGCTGGCCAAATTCGTCCGCCGGACTCGGAATGCCGCGAGACTTTGCGGGGCGCCTCCGTGTGCCAAAAATAGGCCGCGGGCACAGCCGCGCCCAAAAATACCCGCCCGAAAGCCGGGGCGCCAAGTTCGTCCAGCGGAAAAAGGCCACAAAAACGGGTGGGCTATAGCCTTGGGGGGTGGGGGTGGCCAACTTCGTCCGCCGGACTCGGAATGGCGCGAGACTTTGCGAGGCGCCTCCGTGTGCCAAAAATATGCCGCGGGCACAGCCGCGCCCAAAAATACCCGCCCGAAGGCCGGGGCGCCAAGTTCGTCCAGCGGAAAAAGGCCACAAACACGGGTGGGCTATAGCCTTGGGGGGTGGGGCTGGCAAACTTCGTCTGCCGAACTAGGAATGGCGCGAGACTTTGCGAGGCGCCTCCGTGTGCCAAAAATAGGCCGCGGGCACAGCCGCGCCCAAAAATACCCGCCCGAAGGCCGGGGCGCCAAGTTCGTCCCGTGGAAAAAGGCCACAAAAACGGGTGGCCTATAGCCTTGGGGGGTGGGGCTGGCCAACTTCGTCCGCCGGACTCGGAATGGCGCGAGACTTTGCGATGCGTCTCCTTGTGCCAAAAATAGGCCGCAAGCACAGCCGCGCCCAAAAATACCTGCACGAAGGCCGGGGCGCCAAGTTCGTCCAGCGGAAAAAGGCCACAAAAACGGGTGGGCTATAGCCTTGGGGGGTGGGGCTGGCCAACTTCGTCCGCCGGACTCGGAATTGCGCGAGACTTTACGAGACACCTCCGTGTGCCAAAAATAGGCCGCAGGCACAGCCGCGCCCAAAACTACCCGCGCGAAGGCCGGGGCGCCAAGTTCGTCCAGCAGAAAAAGGCCACAAAAACGGGTGGGCTATAGCCTTGGGGGGTGGGGCTGGCCAACTTCGTCCGCCGGACTCGGAATGGCGCGAGACATTGCAAGGCGCCTCCGTGTGCCAAAAATAGGCCGCAGGCACAGCCGCGCCCAAAAATACCCGCCCGAAGGCCGGGGCGCCAAGTTCGTCCAGCGGAAAAAGGCCACAAAAACGGGTGGGCTATAGCCTTGGGGGGTGGGGCTGGCCCACTTCGTCCGCCGGACTCGGAATGGCGCGAGACTTTGCGAGGCGCCTCCGTGTGCCAAAAATAGGCCGCGGGCACAGCCGCGCCCAAAAATACCCGCCCGAAGGCCGGGGTGCCAAGTTCGTCCAGCGGAAAAAGGCCCAAAAAACGGGTGGGCTATAGCCTTGGGGGGTGGGGCTGGCCAACTTCGTCCGCCGGACTCGGAATGGCGCGAGACTTTACGAGGCGCCTCCGTGTGCCAAAATTATGCCGCGGGCACAGCCGCGCCCAAAAATACCCGTCCGAAGGCCGGGGCGCCAAGTTCGTCCAGCGGAAAAAGGCCACAAACACGGGTGGGCTATAGCCTTTGGGGGTGGGGCTGGCAAACTTCGTCTGCCGAACTCGGAATGGCGCGAGACTTTACGAGGCGCCTCCGTGTGCCAAAAATAGGCCGCGGGCACAGCCGCGCCCAAAAATACCCGCCCGAAGGCCGGGGCGCCAAGTTCGTCCAGCGGAAAAAGGCTACAAAAACGGGTGGGCTATAGCCTTGGGGGGTGGGGCTGGCCAACTTCGTCCGCCGGACTCGGAATTGCGCGAGACTTTACGAGACACCTCCGTGTGCCAAAAATAGGCCGCAGGCACAGCCGCGCCCAAAACTACCCGCGCGAAGGCCGGGGCGCCAAGTTCGTCCAGCAGAAAAAGGCCACAAAAATGGGTGGGCTATAGCCTTGGGGGGTGGGGCTGGCCAACTTCGTCCGCCGGACTCGGAATGGCGCGAGACATTGCAAGGCGCCTCCGTGTGCCAAAAATAGGCCGCGGGCACAGCCGCGCCCAAAAATACCCGCCCGAAGGCCGGGCCGCCAAGTACTTCCAGCGCAAAAATGCCACAAAAACGGTTGGTCTAAAGCCTTGGGGGTGGGGCTGGCCCACTTCGTCCGCCGGACCTCGGAATGGCGCGAGACTTTGCGAGGCGCCTCCGTGTGCTGGGGGTAGGCCGCGGGAACAGCCGCACCCAAAAATACCCGCCCTAAGGCCGGCGTGCCAAGTTCGTCCAGCGGAAAAAGGCCCAAAAAACGTGTGGGCTATAGCCTTGGGGGGTGGGGCTGGCCAACTTCGTCCGCCGGACTCGGAATGGCGCGAGACTTTACGAGGCGCCTCCGTGTGCCAAAATTATGCCGCGGGCACAGCCGCGCCCAAAAATACCCGTCCGAAGGCCGGGGCGCCAAGTTCGTCCAGCGGAAAAAGGCCACAAACACGGGTGGGCTATAGCCTTGGGGGGTGGGGCTGGCAAACTTCGTCTGCCGGACTCGGAATGGCGCGAGACTTTACGAGGCGCCTCCGTGTGCCAAAAATAGGCCGCGGGCACAGCCGCGCCCAAAAATACCCGCCCGAAGGCCGGGGCGCCAAGTTCATCCAGCGGAAAAAGGCCACAAAAACGGGTGGGCTATAGCCTTGGGGGGTGCGGCTGGCCAACTTCGTCCGCCGGACTCGGAATGGCGCGAGACTTTATGAGGCGCCTCCGTGTGCCAAAAATAGGCCGCGGGCACAGCCGCGCCCAAAAATACCATCCCGAAGGCCGGGGCGCCAAGTTCGTCCAACGGAAAAAGGCCACAAACACGGGTGGGTTATAGCCTTGGGGGGTGGGGCTGGCAAACTTCGTCTCCCGGACTCGGAATGGGGCGAGACTTTGCGAGGCGCTTCTGTGTGCCAAAAATAGGCCGCGGGAACAGCCGCACCCAAAAATACCCGCCCTAAGGCCGGCGTGCCAAGTTCGTCCAGCGGAAAAAGGCCCAAAAAACGGGTGGGCTATAGCCTTGGGGGGTGGGGCTGGCCAACTTCGTCCGCCGGACTTGGAATGGCGCGAGACTTTACGAGGCGCCTCCGTGTGCCAAAATTATGCCGCGGGCACAGCCGCGCCCAAAAATACCCGTCCGAAGGCCGGGGCGCCAAGTTCGTCCAGCGGAAAAAGGCCACAAACACGGGTGGGCTATAGCCTTGGGGGGTGGGGCTGGCAAACTTCGTCTGCCAGACTCGGAATGGCGCGAGACTTTACGAGGCGCCTCCGTGTGCCAAAAATAGGCCGCGGGCACAGCCGCGCCCAAAAATACCCGCCCGAAGGCCGGGGCGCCAAGTTCATCCAGCGGAAAAAGGCCACAAAAACGGGTGGGCTATAGCCTTGGGGGGTGGGGCTGGCCAACTTCGTCCGCCGGACTCGGAATGGCGCGAGACTTTGCGAGGCGCCTCCGTGTGCCAAAAATAGGCCGCGGGGACAGCCGCGCCCAAAAATACCCGCCCGAAGGCCGGGGCGCCAAGTTCGTCCAGCGGAAAAAGGCCACAAAAACGGGTGGGCTATAGCCTTGGGGGGTGGGGCTGGCCAACTTCGTCCGCCGGACTCGGAATGGCGCGAGACTTTGCGATGCGTCTCCTTGTGCCAAAAATAGGCCGCGGGCACAGCCGCGCCCACAAATACCTGCACGAAGGCCGGGGCGCCAAGTTCGTCCAGCGGAAAAAGGCCACAAAAACGGGTGGGCTATAGCCTTGGGGGGTGGGGCTGGCCAACTTCGTCCGCCGGACTCGGAATGGCGCGAGATTTTGCGAGGCGCCTCCGTGTTCCAATAATAGTCAGCTGGCTCAGCCGCGTCCAAAAATACCCGCCCGAAGGCCGGGGCGCCAAGTTCGTCCAGCGGAAAAAGGCCACAAACACGGGTGGGCTATAGCCTTGGGGGGTGGGGCTGGCAAACTTCGTCTGCCGGACTCGGAATGGCGCGAGACTTTGCGAGGCACCTCCGTGTGCCAAAAATAGCCCGCGGGAACAGCCGCGCCCAAAAATACCTGCCCGAAGGCCGGGGCGCCAAGTTCGTCCAGCGGAAAAAGGCCACAAAAACGGGTGGGCTATAGCCTTGGGGGGTGGGGCTGGCCAACTTCGTCCGCCGGACTCGGAATGGCACGAGACTTTGCGAGTCCCCTCCGTGTGCCAAAAATAGGCCGTGGGCACGGCCGCGCCCAAAAATACCCGCCCGAAGACCGGGGCGCCAAGTTCGTCCAGCGGAAAAAGGCCACAAAAACGGGTGGGCTATAGCCTTGGGGGGTGGGGCTGGCCAACTTCGTCCGCCGGACTCGGAATGGCGCGAGACTTTGCGAGGCACCATTGTGTACCAAAAATAGGCCGCGGGCACAGCCGCGCCCAAAAATACCCGCCCGAAGGCCAAGGGGCGCCAAGTTCATCCCAGCGGAAAAAGGCCACAAAAACGGGTGGGCTATAGCCTTGGGGGTGGGGCTGGCCAACTTCGTCCGCCCGGACTCGGAATGGCGCGAGACTTTGCGAGGCACCTCCGTGTGCCAAAAATAGGCCATGGGCACAGCCGCGCCTGGTAAAAATACCCACCCGAAGGCCGGGGCGCCAAGTTCGTCCAGCGGAAAAAGGCCACAAAAACGGGTGGGCTATAGCCTTGGGGGGTGGGGCTGGCCAACTTCGTCCGCCGGACTCGGAATGGCGCGAGACTTTGCGAGGCGCCTCCGTGTGCCCAAAATAGGCCGCGGACACATCCGCGCCCAAAAATGCCCGCCCGAAGGCCGGGGCGCGAAGTTCGTCCAGCGGAAAAAGGCCACGAAAACGGGTGGGCTATAGCCTTGGGGGGTGGGGCTGGCCAACTTCGTCCGCCGGACTCCGAATGGCGCGAGACTTTACGAGGCTCCTCCGTGTACCAAAAATAGGCCGCGGGCACAGCCGCGCCCAAAAATACCCACCCGAAGGCCGGGGCGCCAAGTTCGTCCAGCGGAAAAAGGCCACACAAACGGGTGGGCTATAGCCGTGGGGGGTGGGGCTGGCCAACTTCGTCCGCCGGACTCGGAATGGCGCGAGACTTTGCGAGGCGCCTCCGTGTGCCCAAAATAGGCCGCGGACACATCCGCGCCCAAAAATGCCCGCCCGAAGGCCGGGGCGCGAAGTTCGTCCAGCGGAAAAAGGCCACAAAAACGGGTGGGCTATAGCCTTGGGGGGTGGGGCTGGCCAACTTCGTCCGCCGGACTCGGAATGGCGCGAGACTTTACGAGGCTCCTCCGTGTGCCAAAAATAGGCCGCGGGCACAGCCGCGCCCAAAAATACCCGCCCGAAGGCCGGGGCGCGAAGTTCGTCCAGCGGAAAAAGGCCACAAAAACGGGTGGGCTATAGCCTTGGGGGGTGGGGCTGGCCAACTTCGTCCGCCGGACTCGGAATGGCGCGAGACTTTGCGAGGCGCCTCCGTGTGCCAACAATAGGCCGCGGGCACAGCCGCGCCCAAAAATACCGGCCCGAAGGCCGGGGCGCCATGTTCGTCCAGCGGTAAAAGGCCACAAAAACGGGTGGGCTATAGCCTTGGGGGGTGGGGCTGGCCAACTTCGTCCGCCGGACTAGGAATGGCGCGAGACTTTGCGAGGCGCCTCCATGTGCCAAAAATAGGCCGCGGGCACAGCCGCGCCCAAAAATACCCGCCCGAAGGCCGGGGCGCCAAGTTCGTACAGCGGAAAAAGTCCACAAAAACGGGTGGGCTATATCCTTGGGGGGTGGGGCTGGCCAACTTCGTCCGCCGGACTCGGAATGGCGCGAGATTTTGCGAGGCGCCTCCGTGTGCCAAAAATAGGCCGCGGGCACAGCCGCGCCCAAAAATACCCGCCCGAAGGCCGGGGCGCCAAGTTCGTCCAGCGGTAAAAAGCCACAAAAACGGGCGGGCTATAGCCTTGGGGGGTGGGGCTGGCCAACTTCGTCCGCCGGACTCGGAATGGCGCGAGACTTTGCGAGGCGCCTCGGTGTGCCAAAAATAGGCCGCGGGCACAGCCGCGCCCAAAAAGACCGCCCGAAGGCCGGGGCGCCAAGTTCGTCCAGCGGTAAAAGGCCACAAAAACGGGTGGGCTATAGCCTTGGGGGGTGGGGCTGGCCAACTTCGTCCGCCGGACTCGGAATGGCGCGAGACTTTACGATGCACCTCCGTGTGCCAAAAATAGGCCACGGGCACAGCCGCGCCCAAAAATACCCGCCCGAAGGCCGGGGCGCCAAGTTCGTCCAGCGGAAAAAGGCCACAAAAACGGGTGGGCTATAGCCTTGGGGGGTGGGGCTGGCCAACTTCGTCCGCCGGACTCGGAATGGCACGAGACTTTGCGAGTCCCCTCCGTGTGCCAAAAATAGGCCGTGGACACGGCCGCGTCCAAAAATACCCGCCCGAAGACCGGGGCGCCAAGTTCGTCCAGCGGAAAAAGGCCACAAAAACGGGTGGGCTATAGCCTTGGGGGGTGGGGCTGGCCAACGTCGTCCGCCGGACTCGGAATGGCGCGAGACTTTGCGAGGCACCGTCGTGTACCAAAAATAGGCCGCGGGCACAGCCGCGCCCAAAAATACCCGCCCGAAGGCCAAGGCGGCAAGTTCGTCCAGCGGAAAAAGGCCACAAAAACGGGTGGGCTATAGCCTTGGGGGGTGGGGCTGGCCAACTTCGTCCGCCGGGCTCGGAATGGAGCGAGACTTTGCGAGGCGCTTCCGTGTGCCAAAAATAGGCCGCGGGCACAGCCGCGCCCAAAAATACCGGCCCGAAGGCCGGGGCGCCATGTTCGTCCAGCGGTAAAAGGCCACAAAAACGGGTGGGCTATAGCCTTGGGGGGTGGGGCTGGCCAACTTCGTCCGCCGGACTAGGAATGGCGCGAGACTTTGCGAGGCGCCTCCATGTGCCAAAAATATGCCGCGGGCACAGCCGCGCCCAAAAATACCCGCCCGAAGGCCGGGGCGCCAAGTTCGTACAGCGGAAAAAGTCCACAAAAACGGGTGGGCTATATCCTTGGGGGGTGGGGCTGGCCAACTTCGTCCGCCGGACTCGGAATGGCGCGAGATTTTGCGAGTCGCCTCCGTGTGCCAAAAATAGGTCATGGGCACAGCCGCGCCTAAAAAGACCGCCCAAGGCCGGGCGCCAAGTTCGTCCAGCGGTAAAAGGCCACAAAACGGGTGGGCTATAGCCTTGTGTGATGGGTCTGGCCAACTTCGTCCGCCGGACTCGGAATGGCGCGAGACTTTATGATGCACCTCCGTGTGCGAAAAATAGGCCACGGGCACAGCCGCGCCCAAAAATACCCGCCCGAAGGCCGGGGCGCCAAGTTCGTCCAGCGGAAAAAGGCCACAAAAACAGGTGGGCTATCGCCTAGGGGGTGGGGCTGGCCAACTTCGTCCGCGCGGACTCGGAATGGCACGAGATTTTGCGAGGCCCCTCCGTGTGCCAAAATAGGCCGTGGCACGGCCGCACCCAAAAATACCCGCCCAAGACCGGGCGCCAAGTTCGTCCAGCGGAAAAAGGCCACAAAAACGGGTGGGCTATAGCCTTGGGGGGTGGGGCTGGCCAACTTCGTCCGCCGGACTCGGAATGGCGCGAGACTTTGCGAGGCACCGTCGTGTACCAAAAATAGGCCGCGGGCACAGCCGCGCCCAAAAATACCCGCCCGAAGGCCAAGGCGGCAAGTTCGTCCAGCGGAAAAAGGCCACAAAAACGGGTGGGCTATAGCCTTGGGGGGTGGGGCTGGCCAACTTCGTCCGCCGGGCTCGGAATGGAGCGAGACTTTGCGAGGCGCTTCCGTGTGCCAAAAATAGGCCGCGGGCACAGCCGCGCCCAAAAATACCGGCCCGAAGGCCGGGGCGCCATGTTCGTCCAGCGGTAAAAGGCCACAAAAACGGGTGGGCTATAGCCTTGGGGGGTGGGGCTGGCCAACTTCGTCCGCCGGACTAGGAATGGCGCGAGACTTTGCGAGGCGCCTCCATGTGCCAAAAATATGCCGCGGGCACAGCCGCGCCCAAAAATACCCGCCCGAAGGCCGGGGCGCCAAGTTCGTACAGCGGAAAAAGTCCACAAAAACGGGTGGGCTATATCCTTGGGGGGTGGGGCTGGCCAACTTCGTCCGCCGGACTCGGAATGGCGCGAGATTTTGCGAGTCGCCTCCGTGTGCCAAAAATAGGCCGCGGGCACAGCCGCGCCCAAAAAGACCGCCCGAAGGCCGGGGCGCCAAGTTCGTCCAGCGGTAAAAGGCCACAAAAACGGGTGGGCTATAGCCTTGGGGGGTGGGGCTGGCCAACTTCGTCCGCCGGACTCGGAATGGCGCGAGACTTTACGATGCACCTCCGTGTGCCAAAAATAGGCCACGGGCACAGCCGCGCCCAAAAATACCCGCCCGAAGGCCGGGGCGCCAAGTTCGTCCAGCGGAAAAAGGCCACAAAAACGGGTGGGCTATAGCCTTGGGGGGTGGGGCTGGCCAACTTCGTCCGCCGGACTCGGAATGGCACGAGATTTTGCGAGGCCCCTCCGTGTGCCAAAAATAGGCCGTGGGCACGGCCGCACCCAAAAATACCCGCCCGAAGACCGGGGCGCCAAGTTCGTCCAGCGGAAAAAGGCCACAAAAACGGGTGGGCTATAGCCTTGGGGGGTGGGGCTGGCCAACTTCGTCCGCCGGACTCGGAATGGCGCGAGACTTTGCGAGGCACCGTCGTGTACCAAAAATAGGCCGCGGGCACAGCCGCGCCCAAAAATACCCGCCCGAAGGCCAAGGCGGCAAGTTCGTCCAGCGGAAAAAGGCCACAAAAACGGGTGGGCTATAGCCTTGGGGGGTGGGGCTGGCCAACTTCGTCCGCCGGGCTCGGAATGGAGCGAGACTTTGCGAGGCGCTTCCGTGTGCCAAAAATAGGCCGCGGGCACAGCCGCGCCCAAAAATACCGGCCCGAAGGCCGGGGCGCCATGTTCGTCCAGCGGTAAAAGGCCACAAAAACGGGTGGGCTATAGCCTTGGGGGTGGGGCTGGCCAACTTCGCCCCGGGACTAGGAATGGCGCGAGACTTTGCGAGGCGCCTCCATGTGCCAAAAATATGCAGCGGGCACAGCCGCGCCAAAAATACCCGCACGAAGGCCGGGGCGCCAAGTTCGTACAGCGGAAAAAGTCCACAAAAACGGGTGGGCTATAGCCTTGGGGGGTGGGGCTGGCCAACTTCGTCCGCCGGACTCGGAATGGCGCGAGACTTTGCGAGGCGCCTCGGTGTGCCAAAAATAGGCCGCGGGCACAGCCGCGCCCAAAAAGACCGCCCGAAGGCCGGGGCGCCAAGTTCGTCCAGCGGTAAAAGGCCACAAAAACGGGTGGGCTATAGCCTTGGGGGGTGGGGCTGGCCAACTTCGTCCGCCGGACTCGGAATGGCGCGAGACTTTACGATGCACCTCCGTGTGCCAAAAATAGGCCACGGGCACAGCCGCGCCCAAAAATACCCGCCCGAAGGCCGGGGCGCCAAGTTCGTCCAGCGGAAAAAGGCCACAAAAACGGGTGGGCTATAGCCTTGGGGGGTGGGGCTGGCCAACTTCGTCCGCCGGACTCGGAATGGCACGAGATTTTGCGAGGCCCCTCCGTGTGCCAAAAATAGGCCGTGGGCACGGCCGCACCCAAAAATACCCGCCCGAAGACCGGGGCGCCAAGTTCGTCCAGCGGAAAAAGGCCACAAGAACGGGTGGGCTATAGCCTTGGGGGGTGGGGCTGGCCAACTTCGTCCGCCGGACTCGGAATGGCGCGAGACATTACGAGGCACCGTCGTGTACCAAAAATAGGCCGCGGGCACAGCCGCGCCCAAAAATACCCGCCCGAAGGCCAAGGCGGCAAGTTCGTCCAGCGGAAAAAGGCCACAAAAACGGGTGGGCTATAGCCTTGGGGGGTGGGGCTGGCCAACTTCGTCCGCCGGGCTCGGAATGGCGCGAGACTTTGCGAGGCGCCTCCGTGTGCCAAAAATAGGCCGCGGGCACAGCCGCGCCCAAAAATACCCGCCCGAAGGCCGGGGCGCCAAGTTCGTCCAGCGGAAAAAGGCCACAAAAACGGGTGGGCTATAGCCTTGGGGGGTGGGGCTGGCCAACTTCGTCCGCCGGACTCGGAATGGCGCGAGACTTTGCGAGGCACCTCCGTGTGCCCAAAATAGGCCGCGGGCACATCCGCGCCCAAAAATGCCCGCCCGAAGGCCGGGGCGCGAAGTTCGTCCAGCAGAAAAAGGCCACCAAAACGGGTGGGCGATAGCCTTGGGGGGTGGGGCTGGCCAACTTCGTCCGCCGGACTCGGAATGGCGCGAGACTTTGCGAGGCTCCTCCGTGTGCCAAAAATAGGCCGCGGGCACAGCCGCGCCCAAAAATACCCGCCCGAAGGCCGGGGCACGAAGTTCGTCCAGCGGAAAAAGGCCACAAAAACGGGTGGGCTATAGCCTTGGGGGGTGGGGCTGGCCAACTTCGTCCGCCGGACTCGGAATGGCGCGAGACTTTGCGAGGCGCCTCCGTGTGCCAAAAATAGACAACGGGCACAGCCGCGCCCAAAAATACCCGCCCGAAGGCCGGGGCGCCATGTTCGTCCAGCGGTAAAAGGCCACAAAAACGGGTGGGCTATAGCCTTGGGGGGTGGGGCTGGCCAACTTCGTCCGCCGGACTCGGAATGGCGCGAGACTTTGCGAGGCACCTCCGTGTGCCAAAACTAGGCCGCGGGCACAGCCGCGCCCAAAAATACCCGCCCGAAGGCCGGGGCGCCAAGTTCGTCCAGCGGAAAAAGGCCACAAAAACGGGTGGGCTATAGCCTTGGGGGGTGGGGCTGGCCAACTTCGTCCGCCGGACTCGGAATGGCGCGAGACTTTGCGAGGCGCCTCCGTGTGCCCAAAATAGGCCGCGGGCACATCCGCGCCCAAAAATGCCCGCCCGAAGGCCGGGGCGCGAAGTTCGTCCAGCGGAAAAAGGCCACCAAAACGGGTGGGCTATAGCCTTGGGGGGTGGGGCTGGCCAACTTCGTCCGCCGGACTCGGAATGGCGCGAGACTTTGCGAGGCTCCTCCGTGTGCCAAAAATAGGCCGCGGGCACAGCCGCGTCCAAAAATGCCCGCCCGAAGGCCGGGGCGCGAAGTTCGTCCAGCGGAAAAAGGCCACAAAAACGGGTGGGCTATAGCCTTGGGGGGTGGGGCTGGCCAACTTCGTCCGCCGGCCTCGGAATGGCGCGAGACTTTGCGAGGCACCTCCGTGTGCCAACAATAGGCCGCGGGCACAGCCGCGTCCAAAAATACCCGCCCGAAGGCCGGGGCGCCATGTTCGTCCAGCGGTAAAAGGCCACAAAAACGGGTGGGCTATAGCCTTGGGGGGTGGGGCTGGCCAACTTCGTCCGCCGGACTCGGAATGGCGCGAGACTTTGCGAGGCACCTCCGTGTGCCAAAACTAGGCCGCGGGCACAGCCGCGCCCAAAAATACCCGCCCGAAGGCCGGGGCGCCAAGTTCGTACAGCGGAAAAAGTCCACAAAAACGGGTGGGCTATATCCTTGGGGGGTGGGGCTGGCCAACTTCGTCCGCCGGACTCGGAATGGCGCGAGACTTTGCGAGGCGCCTCCGTGTGCCAACAATAGGCCACGGGCACAGCCGCCTCCAAAAATACCCGCCCGAAGGCCGGGGCGCCATGTTCGTCCAGCGGTAAAAGGCCACAAAAACGGGTGGGCTATAGCCTTGGGGGGTGGGGCTGGCCAACTTCGTCCGCCGGACTCGGAATGGCGCGAGACTTTGCGATGCGTCTCCTTGCGCCAAAAATAGGCCGCGGGCACAGCCGCGCCCACAAATACTTGCACGAAGGCCGGGGCGCCAAGTTCGTCCAGCGGAAAAAGGCCACAAAAACGGGTGGGCTATAGCCTTGGGGGGTGGGGCTGGCCAACTTCGTCCGCCGGACTCGGAATGGCGCGAGATTTTGCGAGGCGCCTCCGTGTGCCAAAAATAGGCCGGGCAGCCAGAAAAATACCCGGAAGGCGCCAAATTCATCCAAAAAAAGGCCACAAAACGGGTGGGCTATAGCCTTGGGGGTGGGGCTGGCCAACTTCTGTCCGGGAATGGCACGAGATTTTGCAGGCCCCTCCGTGTGCCAAAATAGGCCGGGCACGGCCGCACCCAAAAATACCCGCCCGAAGACCGGGGCGCCAAGTTCGTCCAGCGGAAAAAGGACACAAAACGGGTGGGCTATAGCCTTGGGGGTGGGCTGGCCAACTTCGTCCGCGGACTCGAAATGGCGCGAGACTTTGCGAGGCACCGTCGTGTACCAAAAATAGGCCGCGGGCACAGCCGCGCCCAAAATACCCGCCCGAAGGCCAAGGGCGGCAAGTTCGTCCAGCGGAAAAAGGCCACAAAACGTGGTGGGTTTGCGCATTGGGGGTGGGGCTGGCCAACTTCGTCCGCCGGGCTCGGAATGGAGCGAGACTGCGAGGCGCTCTGTGCCAAAATAGGCCGCGGCACAGCCGCGCCCAAAAACACCGGCCCGAAGGCCGGGCGCCATGTTCGTCCAGCGGTAAAAGGCCACAAAAACGGGTGGGCTATAGCCTTGGGGGGTGGGGCTGGCCAACTTCGTCCGCCGGACTAGGAATGGCGCGAGACTTTGCGAGGCGCCTCCATGTGCCAAAAATATGCCGTGGCCACAGCCGCGCCCAAAAATACCCGCCCGAAGGCCGGGGCGCCATGTTCGTCCAGCGGTAAAAGGCCACAAAAACGGGTGGGCTATAGCCTTGGGGGTGGGGCTGGCCAACTTCGTCCGCCGGACTCGGAATGGCGCGAGACTGCGGGCGCCTCCGTGTGCCAACAATAGGCATGGGCACAGCCACAAGACAAAAATACCCGCCCGAAGGCCGGGCGCCATGTTAAAGCGGTAAAAGGCCACAAAAACGGGTGGGCTATAGCCTTGGGGTGGGGCTGGCCAACGTCCACCGGACTCGGAATGGCGCGAGACTGCGAGGCACCTCCGTGTGCCAAAAACTAGGCCGCGGGCACAGCCGCGCCCAAAAATACCCGCCGAAGGCTGGGGCGCCAAGTTCGTACAGCGGAAAAAAGTCCACAAAAGCGTGTGCCAAAAATAGGCCGCGGGCACAGCCGCCCAAAAATACCCGCCCGAAGGCCGGGCGCCAAGTTCGTCCAGCGGAAAAAGGCCACAAAAGCGGGTGGGCTATAGCCTTGGGGGTGGGGCTGGCCAACTTCGTCCGCCGGACTCGGAATGGCGCGAGACTTTGCGAGGCACCTCCGTGTGCCAAAATAGGCCGCGGGCACAGCCGCGCCAAAAATACCCGCCCGAAGGCCGGGCGCCAAGTTCGTCCAGCGGAAAAAGGCCACAAAACGGGTGGGCTATAGCCTTGGGGGTGGGGCTGGCCAACTTCGTCCGCCGGACTCGGAATGGCGCGAGACTTTGCGAGGCGCTCCTCCGTGTGCCAAAATAGGCGCGGGCACAGCCGCGCCAAAAATACCCGCCCGAAGGCAGGGCGCCAAGTTCGTCCAGCAGAAAAAGGCCACAAAAACGGGTGAGCTATAGCCTTGGGGGTGGGGCTGGCCAACTTCGTCCGCCGGACTCGGAATGGCGCGAGACTTTACGAGGCGCCTCCATGTGCCAAAAGTAGGCCACGGTCTCAGCCGCGCCAAAAAATACCCGCCCGAAGGCCGGGGCGCCAAGTTCGTCCAGCGGAAAAAGGCCACAAAAACGGGTGGGCTATAGCCTTGGGGGGTGGGGCTGGCCAACTTCGTCCGCCGGACTCGGAATGGCGCGAGACTTTGCGAGGCGCCTCCGTGTGCCAAAAATAGGCCGTGGGCACAGCCGCGCCAAAAATACCCGCCCGAAGGCCGGGGCGCCAAGTTCGTCCAGCGGAAAAAGGCCACCAAAACGGGTGGGCTATAGCCTTGGGGGGTGGGGCTGGCCAACTTCGTCCGCCGGACTCGGAATGGCGCGAGACTTTGCGAGGCACCTCCGTGTGCCAAAAATAGGCCGCGGGCACAGCCGCGCCCAAAAATACCCGCCCGAAGGCCGGGGCGCCAAGTTCGTCCAGCGGAAAAAGGCCACAAAAACGGGTGGGCTATAGCCTTGGGGGGTGGGGCTGGCCAACTTCGTCCGCCGGACTCGGAATGGCGCGAGACTTTGCGAGGCACCTCCGTGTGCCAAAAATGGGCCGCGGGCACAGCCGCGCCCAAAAATACCCGCCCGAAGGCCGGGGCGCCAAGTTCGTCCAGCGGAAAAAGGCCACAAAACGGGTGGGCTATAGCCTTGGGGGGTGGGGCTGGCCAACTTCGTCCGCCGGACTCGGAATGGCGCGAGACTTTGCGAGGTGCCTCCGTGTGCCAAAATAGGCCGCGGGCACAGCCGCGCCAAAAATACCCGCCCGAAGGCCGGGCCCGTCGTCAGCGGTAAAAGGCCACAAAAACGGGTGGGCTATAGCGGTGGGGGTGGGGCTGGCCAAGTGCGAGGGGACTCGCCAAAATAGGCCGCGGGCCAGCCGCGCCCAAAAATACCCGCCCGAAGCCGCCACAATGGTCCCGCGAAAAGAACTTGGGCTATAGCC
This sequence comes from Citrus cavaleriei, assembly GCA_030448935.1. Lineage (NCBI taxonomy): Eukaryota > Viridiplantae > Streptophyta > Magnoliopsida > Sapindales > Rutaceae > Citrus > Citrus cavaleriei. The sequence goes on along the minus strand of JAUJEM010000401.1, from coordinate 37 downwards.
TGGGCTCCTCCGTGTGCAAAAATAGCCTTGGGGGTGG
>JAUJEM010000400.1:0-51775 GCA_030448935.1 Citrus cavaleriei | reverse complement strand
AATTATGTGAATTGTGAAGATGTTTAAAGGGTGAATTGTTTGCTACTTGATGCCTGGAATTTGCAATATCAGGATATATAGTAGTTAGGGATGAGAAGAAGTACTATACATGTATAGAATAATCATATGTACTTTATTTAACATATTTATTAGGTAAAAGTTACAACACATATCCAGATTTTATCCTATTGTAGTTTAAATGGAGTGGACATATTCATTATTTCAACATATATGATTATTGCAGAGATATCTTTTTTTATTGATTTTAACTTTTCTTTTAGGATAAATTTTGTTAAAAATTGTGTTTAATCAATCAATATTTTTTTGAATGCATTCAAAATGTTATTTGCTAAAATTAGTGCGTTCTGTTGTGCTTCGAAAGTAATATATATTGAGTGAATAAAAATTATTATTATAAATTATCAGCTTGTTAGGCAGCTTTGGTAATTATTGTTTAATGTGGTAATATTATTTATTTACATTTTTTTTACTTTTGATGTTAATCAAAACATATTTAAAAATATATGTATATAATTTGTTGTTTTATTTTAGAACAAATTTAAAAATACATGTATATATCTTGTTGTTTTATTTTTGAAGTTCAAGAGTTGTTATCACAACTTCGAGATGAGTGGGCCACGTACGGAAAGTTAATTATAGCATACAATAATTAGGTAAATTATAAGCATATTTTTACTTGTAAATGTCCAGGACTTGACAAACTTGTTTTGATTTTAGTCAAATAGAATATTCAATCATGTTTCTTTCAAACTATATTTGAGATGTATTGCATTTGTGTTTCATTTGATACTTATTTAAATTTTATTGGGAATGTTATATTTGATATAAGATTCTTGAGAATGTTATGTTCAATTTAGTTTAATTGTTCAGTTTGATTTACTTGTTCTGTTTAATTCAATTTAATTTTAATATTTTCATTGAATAACATCATTTGATTGCAAAATAAAAAAAAAGTAATGAAAACAGTAGGCTAACAACAGAAATCCCAAAATACAAACTTAGCTAAAATAGTCATTGACACTATAAAAATGTATCAACAGGTACTAATTCCATTATATTATAATATTAGTGATACTATAGTAATAACTAATTATTAACACTAAAGTATTAGTAGCTGCTAATTTTGTAATGTCATATTCATGGTATGTAAAACAAACTATTGACATGTGATAAGTATTAGAAAACACTATCACTACAGTGCCAAAATATTCATGATACCACAGTGAAATAAACCATTGACATGTAATAATTATTAATAACTACTAACACCATAATGTAATAAAGGTTGTAATATTATAGTAACGGTAATAACTAACACTATATTCATGACACCCACATATTAAATGTTATTGTATTCTGACTATCAAATTACTGATATAATTAACAATTATCACTTTCAAATGTCAGTAAAAAATCTTTTTTAGTAGTGTTTTTTGGTCGTATGAGAAAGAGTGGTCTACCCAAAAGCCTGGCCATCTTAATTGCAAAAGTCAATGCTCATGTGGACATAGGTTAATTTCAAATCAGATATTTACATGTTTCCTCCCAATTACAATAGTGTATGCATATATATGTATGTGAGTATGTCGTAGCTTACGGGTAAATCAAAAACCAAGACTATTGGAATTTGGGAGATGGAGAATGTTAAAGCTTTTGGATGTTTCTTATGGTTTGTTTAGACTATGTAGCACACGCGCTTGCATGTTTATACAGTTAGTGCTACCCACTTAATCTTATCATTTATTTCTAGTAAGTGCTACCCACTTAATCCATCTAATTATACTATTCTTCTTTCTGCAGAGAATCACCAACATTAATTCTTTATGTTCCAAGATCAAATAAAGAACACATATATGCCAAGTAAGAAAGGATCAAGATTTTGCGGATTAGATAATCATCTTACACATATATATGTTATAGTAGATAATTATAGACATAGATTGGTTATAACGTAGTGGTTTGTCTGTCAAATTTTATTGTGAAAGGTTTTGATTTCAAAACTTTTTGAATATTTTGAAAAAAAATTTTGTATGTAAAAATAAAGAACCGTCAACTCGCGTCACAGCCTGTGGGCCTAAATCTCTTGCCCGATATGACTCATCAATGAAAGATCAAGCCAGACAGTATGGACATAAGCTGAGTCCACGAGTTTAACCGTTGTCCGTCCCATTGACCATCTCTAGTCTCCAAAGTAAAAGATAGGGAGGATTAAAAATTAAAAAAATTAACGATTTTCAATTTATTTCATCAGCTCTTAATAATTATTTTTATATTAATTTTTATTTTATTCTTATATAAAATTCTAAATATTTTGTTTAAAAATTTATGAACTACTATTTCAACGATCTAAATAATAAAAATTGTAATAGGTTCAGCTGAATATCATCCCTTTTTAAAATTTTTGAGAAAATGAAAAAAAAAAAATCGTTCTTTTTCCATGCTGATGCCGTGTGAGCCACCCTCTAAAGACCCACGCAAGTGCCTCAACGGATCAATCAAGATGCTTATGACGGTAGTAAATTCTAAACTGAATAAAGAAACTTTATTTTATTTTTTTAACATATCATACCAATTAATACTTAAGTGAATGCATCCTAGTGTTGTGTTAAAGTATATATATATGCAATCATTATAAACTTATTTAGTCAAAAATATAAATTTGAATCCATTCATAATTATTGTGTTATCGGAGCCAATCCAGTTAATTCGCTCTTTTTGATAAATTTAAATAATTATTGCATATTGTTAATTTAAAAACATGTAACAATTCACAAAACAATATTTTTTAAAATATAATATCAAACAAAAAAAAATCTTAATATTCTTCATATTTAACACGATCTAGTAGTATAGTTAACATATAATCAATAATTTAGTTCTAGGCACCAATAATAGTGATTGAATATGTTAAGAGGAAAAAAATCATTGGGAAAAATTTGTCCTATTAAAAAAAATCATACAAGGAATTAATGAGGGCAAGTTTTAAAATAAATACCTAAGAATTTTAAGGTTTGTGATAACTTTATATAATTAGTCAATTATTTTTTTATATATGATATTTTAAAAAGAATCAATTTTACATGTCTTTAAAAATTATAATTAAGTTATTAAATTTATAATACTATTAATATTAATTGTTAATGGGTTGGGTGAGATGGGTTTTAATGCTTAAACTCAAATTCGACTCTTTATGGAGTGGGTTTTAATGGGTTGACCTATTATCGACCCGCCCGATAAATGTCCACCCCACAATTGTTTTTATAGTGTGGGTTCATATCATGTTAGTGATTGTATGAAATATTACTATGCTTTTTTGCCTAATGCATATAATGGAAAATATAGAGAAAAAGTCATTTAGACTTCCAAAGTTTGCTTAAATGGTCATATGCACTTCCTTTATTTCAGAAATGATCATACATACCCTTTTTTTTTAACTATTATACCATTTGATTATAGTCAAAACTTTTATAATAAATACAAATACAATACTAAGATAAAAATAATAAATAAAATAGCATATAAATACAAATAAACAGTTAAAATAAAATATAACTAATAGGATAACACACACACACAATGCAAGTTATTTTTAATATTAAACTATTAATATGTCCTGACAGATTTGATTAGTACTTCAATTCATTAATCCGAATTTTAACTTTAAAATTTATACAAATACAGACATAACATAAAAAGTAATAAAAAATATTATAAATAAAATATATATAACATCGATTGCATACATTATTTTTAATGTTAAAAGCAGTTTTATATGTTACTAATAAGTGAAATAGATTTTATTAATATTAAAAAGTATGATAGATTGGTAATATATGACAGATTAATAATACTAAATTAACTTTTGCTATTAATAAATTTATAAAATTCATATATTTTAAATTATTTTAATACAATATTTTGTATTTATTATAAATTTTATTTAAATCAATTTTTGGGTTGTTATAACCGAAGTGTATAATTATCAAAAAATTATTTGTGTCACCATTTAAACTTGAGGGTATTGGTGTTTTTTTCCCAAATATATATAGGGTGGGACTATTTGCACTATAAAAATTATTTTGAATGCTCTAATTACTCTTTATACTCATACATTAATTTAAAATAAAAGTTTTATTTTGTAAACTCTTTGAAATTTCAAAAAAAAATCCTTACTTAAATTATTTAAATTAATTAACTTTATTTTCTTAAAAAACCAATAAAACTATTCAATACATCGATTTAAGAAATTTAACACATACACTTACAATAAAATTAGAGTGTAGTTGTGTAATAATTTTTTGTACTAGAATTAGAGTGTTTATAATAATTTTTAGAGTCCGAATAACCCTATCCATAATTATAGTACTCAAAATGGGGATTAAATAACTATTTACAATGTTCAATCTTTCATTGAATGTTATGGCTTAAAATGATGGAACTATTTTTTTTTTCTTCCAACTATCCTTTTAAACTCAATCAAACTTAGGGCCAGTTTAGTAATGTTGTAGTTTAAAAAATAATTGTTGTTATTATTAGCTGTGCTGTAGAAATAATCAGCTGTGAAGAGAATCAATTAAATATTTGGTAATATTTATTTTTAAAAGCAGTCATATGTGTGGTAAATCTTACTATTAAATATGTAAGAATGTAAATGATTGAATTGGATAAAATTTATTTATACATATATATAAATATGTATATACAATATTTTAATTGTTTATATATAATAATTGATAACTAAAATAAATATTTTATTATTATTAATTTTTTATTTTTTATTTTGTTATTTCAATATAATTGGCAATAATAATAATCTCTTTAAATTTAATGGTTTTATTTCCAATTAATAAGGATAATTTTAGATGTTTATTATATATATGATGAGATGTATGTGTTGGAGAAAAATAAGTTTTTTAAATATTTATAAAAACTTTTAGCACTGACCTCATACAATACATAAGAATTTGTAATCTAAAATATCATACCTTGACAATCCGAGAAGATGGACAATTGAAATTAATCAAGGCTTCCCAGATCACGATCCGTCACCACCACGCAGGTTAGATCACGATCCGTCACCACTACGCAGGTTAGATCACGATCCGTCACCAATGATCTTTCAGGTTATGATTCAGGTTTGATCTGCACTTGACGTGTGGGCGCTTTTATCACCACTAAAAGCAACTAGCAGGAGAAAATTTTTCTCTCAAAATTAGTGAGAAAAAATCTTTTTTTTTCTGATCTATCTAATGTGGCCTCACTTTTTTTGGGAGAAAATAAGCCATTTTATATCTCTATTTAGTGGAACCCTAGGCTCTATTTTTTATATTTTTTAATTCTATTAAATTAAATTTGATTTAAATTAAAAATAATAAAAACAAAAGTAACTTTACTTCTTCTTGTCATAGGGACTCACCTTATAAAATAACACAAGGCCCCTTAGACACAAGCACATTATATGGAGCCTCCCACTAAATAAAATATTTAGGATTTTAACCCAAATAACTAGTTATCTTGCTTATTAATCCAGTAGCGGCGCAGTCAATTAAATGAGCTCACCCGGGGATCATATGGGTACATACAATAGTGGTTACAATAATTAGGCCTGTAATTAAACTAGCCCAATTATTTAATTCCAAATTTACTCCACTAAAAGATTGAAATTGGCCTCCATAATTGTATGATATCCAAGATAGTGTTCTCGAATAATAATTCGACACATGCCACATTGATTTCTTTACTGCACAATCATTTGTACCATATCGTTAATTAAATTGATATCTCAATTGTTTAATCAATTTAATTACATCTTATTCCTTGATACTTACTGGTTTTCTCTAATGATTATTTTCAATATACTAAATATGTTAACACACTCTGGCCAGAAAATTCTATGATCATGTCAAACCCATCCGTCCAGATGTGTTGTACAAATTCTATATTGTTAATCTATAACTCCAATACTCATAATTGCTCCCACCAAGATACCGGATAATCTTGACTACAAGTGTGTGTCATGCCCATTGGTAACTCAAATGGAATATCAATTACAATCATGAAATCATAACTAACTCAAGATTAAGATTGCAGTAAAATCAATGCCTATGAGATTTAATAAGTCTGACAGTTATTATAAAGTTAATTAAATATCATATGTGATCATGTTCAATGTAGTCATAATACATTAATAAATTCCTACATGATTAAGACAAATAATTCAATGAATTTATTACAGTCTAAACATAAATAGAGCGCCCAACTCTATTTATCAACTACGAACTTAATTTATTTAATCATAAGATAACTTGTATTTATGTCTTCTGTGAATCCATATGATGATCACATAAATACATATAATATGATTAAACGGACCTTATTCAAAATATTTATGCAATTGAAAATATTTCAAATATTTTATTAATCAGAAAATAAATAAATTAATATACTTTAAAGAGCATATAATCCCAACAGTATGAAATTGTATTCAATATAAAATTAATTTTAAAAATAAAATTTTGAAAAAGTACTTTTTCCTTTTCAAAATTTCTTGGAAGATAAGATAATTTTACCAAAAGTGATATATGAAAAAATTTATCAAATATTAAAATTAACTTTAAACTTTTGAAAATTATTTTTGAGTCTCTTCAAAGTAATTCTGAATAGGCCCTTAATTGATTGACTTGATAAGATAATTATTATTAATTTTTTTAGTATTTATTCTATATTTTATTTTGCTAGTAAACAACTTCTTATACCCAGTACATATTTGAGAGTGGTTATCTATTTATCATATATATTTCAAAACAACAATAAAAATTATTAAAAACATGACAACCACACTCTTGATATAGAACTATTTTGACTTATATTTTTCAACTTACAGTTCAATTCCTACAGTACCGATATTCATGTCTCTGATGAGGACCATAGTATTGACGAGAATTGAGATATTTAGCATACCATGGGCTCATTCTGATGAGGTCATTAACTCTAATGACATCCCGATGGCTGATGGACACTTTTCATCTACACCCGAGGAGCCTGATCCCGAGCACAATTTTAGTGTTTTTGGGTCGCAACAAAAGAAAGGCTTCACTCTTATCACTTGCCGCAAGCTTCGCAAGGGGCTGTTACATTAACTCTTGTTTATCTCCTTGTAATTAGGTTTTGCCTTATTATATTTTACTTTTATTTCAGATGTATTTGTTCATTTATCTTGGAGGTTTTGGTTTATGTCCCCCTCCATTTGTACCTTATCTTTTACTGTTCTATATAACATGTAGGGATCCATGCCTAACCCCCCACTTTACTGGTGGTTTAAATATTAAAAAAACAACTTAAATTTAAATACAAATTTTGAGCTATTCATTTGATGTAATAATCTATAAATGAAAGCTATTTTAAACTTTAAATATCTATTATTGAATATCAATAGCTCAAATTTTATACAAAGTATATTTTCAAATAAAGATTAAAGTAAAAATGTTCAACAATTAAAATAATATTTTATCTAACTCGTTGATAATAATCTTTTGGAACAGTTATATTATTCTACTTTAATTGCCATTTTTTCTATTTTAAAATTTATTAATCCTATTGTCTTAAAACTGCGGGTAAAATTTGACGGCCCTGATGAATTTTTACCCAAGCTAAACTAAATCGGACGGCAGGCAATGACAATAACAGACCGCTCCTATCACCATCCCGACCCAACAAAAAGGCCTATATACAGCAATATCGCACACAAACTCATTGATATTGCGACACGTGTCAAAAGTATCAGTAATTCCTGGCCGTCGGATCATAACCCACGGAACAATGATCCTCAAGCGCTTTTAAGTCGAAGCGAAGGGCAGAGCTTAAAACCTTAGCGCCGCCTGAAGAACAAAAACTGAAGGGCTCTTATCTTCTTCTTCACCAAATTCTTTGTCCCCACACAAAGGCCCTAGCTCCAAGGTAACATCGCTTAAACCCTTTTATCTCTCCTTTTGATTTCTGGGTTTCCTTTATTTTTCTAATTTATTTTTTTCTCTCTGTTAGAAAATGTGAGTTTTTGTTTTTTTATTTTTTGTTTTAGGGTTTTGTTTTGTTTATTTGGGGATTCAGCGATGTTTAAGATCCATGTTGTAAATTCTCATCTGTCATTTGCTTGATTGAACTGGTTTTATGTTTTCCCTTTAGTTGGTTGATTATTAGGGTTTGTGTTTAGGTTAAAGTTTTGATTCTGTCCATTTTAATGTGTTTAATTTATTTGGGTATTATTTATTTGTATCTCTTCGGGAGTAGTCCATTTTAGGAATCTGTCGAATTGTAAAAATTATTTTAATTATGTGGAGTCTGTGTTTGATTGTTTACAGCTGTTTTCTTGGAATTTGTTTTTTGGACTAGTTCAGTACAAGCTAGCTCTGAAGTGATTGTTTTTCTGATTATTTTCATTACTGTTATGCAGATGAATGTTGAGAAGCTAATGAAGATGGCCGGTGCAGTTCGCACCGGTGGTAAGGGTAGTGTGAGAAGGTGTGTGGAATTTAGTCTAATATCCAAATATTATCTCGGAAATAGCATAAAATTGCTATAAAAGTTTTTGCTTGTTTGTGTCATGACTTAATTATTTATATTGTTGGCTGTTTTCTCTGAGACTTAGTTTTTCTTGTATATATCTCTTCTTTACAACGTTTTGTCATCTGGGACTGGTAGTAAACTAAAACAAGAGAGTAAGAGTGAGAGGAATAGATACTTGAGCTTATTGTAGATACTAGCCCATTCTGTGTTCTGTATTTTAATTTGTTGCTGTCTATGTGAATGGTGTAAGAGATGTAGATACTTCAGCTTTGTGCATTATTTCCTCTGTTAATTGAAGTTTATTTTGTAGGTTGGCATTTCAATAAAATTTTCCTTTCCATTATGAACTATATTTGAATTGTAGGTTGTGTCTATCATATGGTAAATTCTTTTTTGACACTTGCTTTAAATCACAGAAAGAAGAAGGCTGTTCATAAGACAACAACCACCGATGACAAGAGGCTTCAGAGCACCTTGAAGAGAATAGGAGTGAATGCTATTCCTGCAATTGAGGAAGTTAACATTTTCAAGGATGACGTCGTTATTCAGTTCTTAAATCCCAAAGGTAAAGCCAAGGGAACAAGATATGAAGTCTCTAATTTTTCTTTCACACTGACTTTCTCTCAGTGAGCTTGATAGTTATTTAATAGATTCTTGATTTTTGTTTTTTCAGTACAAGCTTCAATTGCTGCCAACACATGGGTAGTTAGTGGTGCCCCACAAACCAAGAGTAAGTCTCTGTATTATATATTTTGATTTGGGAACAAATGTTCAATTTTTTGATTCAATCTTATGTATGACTTGTCTTAACTTAGTGTTAACATTGTGTTTATTTGATTGGCCTGAACTTTTCCCAATTTTCTTTTTATTTTCAGCATTTTAAGATTAATGTGATTTTTTTTTCCTTTTTTTAAATGCACAGAGTTGCAGGATATTCTCCCTGGAATTATCAATCAATTGGGTAGGCATTTTGTGTATTTTTCTACATTTCAAAAGGTTATTCAAGTGACTTGTCACTAGTGGCTGAACAACATTTCAATCGAATCCTTTTCAGGGCCAGATAATTTGGACAACCTGAGGAAGTTGGCGGAGCAGTTTCAGAAGCAAGCACCTAATGCAGGAACTGGTGCACCCACGACTCAAGAGGACGACGACGATGAGGTCCCAGAGCTTGTGGCAGGCGAGACGTTTGAAGCTGCCGCAGAGGAGAAAACAGAGAAACCTGACGCTGCTTCTTAGAGAGTTTTATCTAGAGGGACTTTGTGTTATTCTATATATTTTCTATGTCTTTTGAGTTTTTATTTTACTTTTCCGAGTCAACTTTCTCTTGTTTTATCTGATTCTCCCTGTGACACTAGATATTGTTACTTTTAATTCAATGTTATGCTCCAGTGAAACCAGTGAAAACCTTTTCTCTTTCAGAATCCGGAGGCACTGTTGCAATGGCTTTCTATTGTGCATTTTGTTGTAAGTCTGATGTCGTCGGATCGGTTGCGCTTCAATGAAACAGGCGGCTAAATATTTTGCCTGTATTTCAGTCTTTGTTTTTGGCTTGGTTTGACGAGTTTCTGTTTTACAGTTATGTTGTGTCATCGATTTGTTGAGGTTTTCATTTTAAGATTTTTGAGCCATTATGATGGGTAAGAGTTATAAAATAGTAGTGTCGAATTTTTTTAACTGGCATTTTTTTTTCTTAGAAAATTAACAATCTCTGATTTCGGTTGTACTGATTTAAGGATTTGTGAAAAATGTTTGATTGCTGATAATAAAATTAAATGATTTAATACCAACAAAAATTTGAATAGAGCTTGCATATTGGTTGTGCACTGACTCGTCTTTGGTGTAATTGAGAATGATACAATATGGGACTAAATCGTATATATAATTTTCACTTTCAACTAATTAAAAATAAATGAATTTTACTAAGTTTTAGATGTAAAGTATATTATAATAAATTTAGATTTGTAAATTTCGTATCATTTTATGTAGTGCGAAAACAAAAGTATGATATAATACTTATATTATTTCTAATTTAAAATTTGAAAGAATAATTAATTACGTTGTAAAGAATATCAAATAAAAAGCACTGCTCACATGTACAGTACTATTCACATGTACGGTACTGTTCACGTTACTATATTGAGTCATGAACGAGCTCGATCCTTTAAAGAAAATGAGAATAATCTAAGTTATCATCGTCTGAAAAATTCTCATATTTAAAAGTTTGACAAATAACATGAAAATCATTCAAATGATTATATGGGTCTTCATTTTCTAGGCCATAGAATGTTGGGAGACAATTTAACACACTAAGTTTTAATTCAAAACTCCTAACAGCTACATTTTGGTATCTTATGCATGATGTACTTAAATTAGCTAAAGGACTGAAGTAGTCCTTAAATGACCTCTCCTATGGTGGTTGTTGTTGTTGCAAATTCATTTCAATTTTATTTTTAATTGCAACGTGTTTATGTGTGCGAAGTGTTTTTTCAAGTTCAAGGTCTATGAGCTCAAGATTAGGTAATAATGACCTTCGACCATGCATGCAAAGAACACAAAAAATAAAAAATGGGAACAAAACAAATAAAAATAAAGAAGAAGAAATTACAATACTAACCTTATCACGTTGTTACAACCTTACTATAACACACTAAAAAAAAATTCGTGAAATAAATTAACTAAAATTAAAATAAATTAATAAGATAAACGAAAAAAATTACAATGAAAAATAACTTGAAAATTAAACTACATAATTTTAAAAAACAGAAAAAAAAATTCTTACCTCAAACTGCAAATTCGCTTTCCTTTTTTTTTAATAAGAAAAAAAATTACAAGAACACAATTAAAAGAAATTATTTACAAAAATTAATTTTACGAATTAAAATAACTTACCTCCCCGGCAACGGTGCCAAAAACTTGTTGTGCAAATTTTAAAAAATATCAAATAAAAGGCATTGTTCACACAACAGAGGAGCATAAAAGGAAAAATTGTACTTTTCACATGTACAGTACTATTCACATGTACGGTACTGTCTACGTTACTGTTCATGATACTGTTCACATATACGGAACGATGACGTGACATTGACCGATGATGTGACATTGACTGATGAAGTGTCACGATTCCATTGGACTAAAATTCTTATGCACTGTTGATCAGTGACGTGGCAGCATGTTAGTGGACCAAAAATCGCGCGTACGGTACATGCATATACACGAGATTATTTACAACCAAACCGCATCACTATTCAAGCCGCTTCACTGTTCAAACTGCGTCACTATTCAAAACGCGTGGTCAAACCGCGTACTGTTGACCGATGACGTGGCACAATCCTGAGCGTCCAAATTGTTTTTAATCCGATGACCATAACTGGAGAATCGCTCCTTGTACATATCCACTAGGATGCGTTTCAAGACACAAAAGGATATCATCCAATGACTCCTTATTCAAGTCATCCCTAATGAATTGAATCTTATCTTTCCTGTTATCAGACACCATTCCTAAAGAAAATGATTTTTTATCGCATCTCATTCTGACACACTTATGACAAGTAACAGAAATTCTTCGAGCTCTTCGCTTTCTTGCATAATTTCTTTTACCACAACCAGGCATGTATGCAATAAATTTTGGAGGCTACTCACCTGCCAATCGTACTTTGGCCTCAATTAACCAGCGGATGTCAGCAGGTATGTTATTCCTCATAAGCAATCGCATGCGTTCGGACCGAACTTTATAGATTGTAAGGAGGGCATTCTGAGGAAGTGAAGGGAATCGATTGTGAAGTTTTGCTAGAATCTCGTTTCTGTCCATACCTTCGCCTTAGAATATCAGTTATTATGGGAAACTGAAGCAACCGACTTGATTGTCACGGAGTACCGTTATCCACCACTTAACCGGGGTAACAAACTAAAGAACACAAACAAAGTAATAAACTAAAACACACAAAGAAAATTACAATCGTTCTCTTATTGAATTTACCTCAAGCTTCAACTGAATGTCGAAGATACCTCCCTCAATGTCTCTGAGTTGGCTTTCTAAATCCTCAACATGGGATACTAACTCTGGTGGTTGTAGATTCCAAATATGATGTGTTTTACAAAATCGAATTTGCCTTCTGAGATGAGATTTTACACGTTGAAGTCGTCTAAGAAGGTCCAAGAGGATCTGTTTTGCTGAGGAACTCATGATTAACACTGATGAAAGAAAACTTAATGGTTAAACAAACACACTTATGCAAAAAAATAATTTCAATTAGCAAAAAAAATAATAAAAAGAAAAAAAATCAAATCACCGAAAAGAAAGAAAAATATCAATTCAAATCTGGTGGGTCACTCAAATTTATTTCGGTGTCTTCTCCATGTGGTTGGTACTTTAGATATGACTTTAATATTTGACCATTAACTTTAAAAGTGACACCGTTCTTTGGGTCCTTAATTTCAATTGCCCCATGTGGAAAAACAATGTGAACAATAAAGGGGTCAGACCGTCGAGAGTGTAACTTACTTGGGAATAGATGCAAGCGAGAATTGAATAAAAGCACTTTCTGACCTGGAGTGAAAGATTTTCTCATAATTTACTTGTCATGAAAGACTTTCATTCGTTGCTTGTAAATCTTGGCATTTCCGTATGCATCATTGCAAATTTCTTCAAGTTCTGCCAGCTGTAAATTTCTTTCTGAGCTAGCTTGCTGCATGTCAAAGTTGAATTTCTTGATGGCCCAGTATGTACGATGCTCGAGTTCTACAGGTAGGTGGCAAGCTTTTCCATACACTAGCCTGTAGGGTGACATCCCAATCGGGGTCTTGAAAGCCGTTTTATATGCCTATAATGCATCATCGAGTCTTAATGACCAATCTTTTCTGTCTGGCCTCACCGTCTTTTCTAATATGTGCTTTATTTCTCGATTGGAGATCTCAACTTGGCCACTGGTTTGCGGATGATATGGGGTCGCCACTTTGTGAGTGATTGAATACTTTGTCAAAAGAGCTTTGAATGATTTGTTGCAAAAGTGGATACCACCATCACTGATTATTGCTCGAGGGAATCAAAAGCGTGAAACAATGTTGCTTTTCAAAAATCCTATCACCACCTTGTGATCATTGGTTCTACATGGAATTGCTTCTATCCATTTCGATATGTAGTCAACAGCAACCAATATGTATTGATGGCCAAAAGAAGAGGGAAAGGGTCCCATGAAGTCGATACCCCATACATAAAAAATCTCAACCACTAAAATTGGATTTAGTGGCATCATATTCCTTCGTGTAATGCTCCCCATTCGTTGACACCTATCACATGAAGAGCAAAAGGTTTAAGCATCTTAAAATACAGTTGGCCAATAGAAACCACATTGTAAAACTTTAGTTGCTGTTTTCTTAGCGCTGAAATGGCCTCCACAAGCTTGTTCATGGCAGAATGAAAGAATATTCTGAATTTCAATTTCTGGGACACATCGTCTAACAATTTGATCTGCACAATACTTGAACAGATAAGGGTCATCCCAAAAGAAATTATTTATTTCTGCAAAAAAATTGGCCTTGTCTTGCTTGGTCCAATGCTCTGGAAGTTGACATGTAACAAGATAATTAACGATATCAGCATACCATGGTAATACTTTCACAGTCATCAATTGTTCATCAGGAAATGACTCATTCAATAGTAATGGTTCCATAATTGTGTCAAAATGAAGACGAGAGAGATGGTCAGTCACAACATTTTATGTGCCTTTCTTAGCTTTAAATTCTAAGTCGAATTCCTGCAAAAGTAACACCTAATGAATTAGCCTAGCTTTTGCATTTTTCTTTGTGAGAAGATATTTAAGAGCAACATGATCCTTGAATACAATTATTTTACAACCAATGAGATAAGATCGAAATTTCTCTAATGCAAACACTACTGCTAGCATTTCTTTTTCAGTAGTTGAATAGTTCAACTGTGCATCATTCAATGTCATACTAGCATAATAAATAACATGGAGAATTTGATCAACTCTTTGTCCTAATACTGCTCCTACTGCATAATCAGATGTATCACACATAAGCTCAAATGGTAAGCTCTAGTTTGAGGGCTAAATGATGGGTGATGATGTCAACAATTGCTTTAGTTTTTCAAATGCCACAAGACATGAGTTATCAAAGATAAAAGGTACATCCTTAGCAAGTAGATTGCATGAGGGTTTAGAAACTTTGCTAAAATCTTTAATGAAACGTCTATAAAAACCAGTATGCCCAAGGAAAGATCTTACTTCTCTGACTGTTTTAGGTGGAGGAAGATTGAAAATGAGATCCACCTTGACTTTATCAACCTCAATACCTTTGCTCGAAATGATGTGACCGAGAATAATACATAGTTTTACCATAAAATGACGTTTTTCCCAATTTAAGACTAAGTTGTTCTCGATACATCTGTGCATAACTAGTGTTAGATGATGTAAACATTGATCAAATGAGTCACCAAAAATAGAAAAGTCAGCCATATAGACTTCAAGAAATCGTTCAACCATATTAGAAAAAATGCTTAACATGCATCGTTGAAATGTAGCAGGTGCATTACATAATCCAAATGACATCCTCCTATATGCAAAAGTGCCAAAAGGGCAAGTGAAAGTGATCTTCTCTTGATCTTTTGGTGCTATGGAAATCTGATTATATCCTGAGTAGCCATCTAGAAAGCAATAAAATTCATGGCCTGCTAATCTATCAAGCATTTGATCGATAAATTGTAAAGGAAACTGGTCTTTACGTGTGACAGAATTCAACTTTCTATAATCAATGCATACACGCCACCTTGTAGTCACTCTAGTTGGTATCAATTCATTATCAGCATTGGTAACTACTGTGACTCCTGACTTTTTGGGGACAGCTTGCACAAGACTGACCCATGAACTATCAGAAATTGGGTAAATGATACCTGCATCTAATAGCTTAAGGACTTCAGTTCTAACTTCTTTCATGTTAGGATTTAACCGACGTTGCATTTCCCTAGTAGGTTTAGCATTTTCATCAATGTGAATGTAATACATGCAGTCTACTGGGTTTATACGTTTTATGTCGGCTATGGTCCATCCTAATGCTCCTTTGTGCTCTTTTAAAATATCCAAAAACTTACCTTTTTGTTCGTCATTTAGGGATGATGAGATGATTACTGGCAGAATGCTTTCTTCTCCCAAAAACGCATATGCCAAAGTGTTGGGTAATGGTTTGAGCTCAAGTTTCGGTGGTGATTCTGATGATGGGATAAGTTTCTTCTCTGATGGTGCTAGTTGTTCAACTTTTGACTTCCATTTATTAGTGTCCATGGATGGTGCTGAGTCAAGTAGAGCGTTGACCTTATCGACTGATCTGTCAATATCAAAATCCAAACCAAAGTGAGTTAAACATGTTTGTAAATGATCATCACTAAGGTTTGAAAGAAGAGTATTATCAACTAATGTTCTATTAAATCCACATCAACAATTCCATCATCTGCATTGTGAGGTTGTTTGGCAATGTTGAAGATGTTTAGCTCCATAGTCATGTTGCCAACGGACAACTACATATCTCCAGTCCTGCATTGAATGTGAGCATCAGCAGTTGCCAAGAAAGGTCGGCCTAGGATAATGGGGATGTGCTTCCTTGAATCATGGATTGGTTGAGTGTCAATTACAATGAAATCAACAGGAAAATAAAACTTGTCTACCTGGATAAGCACGTCCTCCACAATACCACGAGGTATTTTCGTGGACCGATCTGCAAGCTGTAACACCACTGGAGTTGGGTGTAATTCTCCCAATCCAAGTTTCACAAATACTGAGTAGGGTAACAGATTTACACTAGCTCCTAAATCCAACAAAGCATTCTCAATTGTATGGTTCCCTATACTACATGAGATAGTAGGGGAGCCTAGGTCTTTGTATTTTAGAGGAAGTTTGTGTTGGAGTATAGAACTAACGTTTTCTGTTAAAAAGGCCTTCTTTTGAACGTTAATGTTTCTCTTTTTAGTACAAAGGTTTTTAAAAAATTTGGCATAAGATGACACTTGTTTTATAGCATCAAGCAAAAGGATGTCAACACTTACCTGTTTGAAGATTTCAAGAATCTCGCTTGTGGATTTTCTCTTCTTTCCTTTAGTTAACCTCTGAGGAAATGGAGCTTTATGAACGTATTCTCATGGGTTGGTTTCTTCTTTCTCCTCCGATGGTGAGTCCTCAACATTCACAGGTACAATTTGATTCATTTTCGGCATCTCCACTTTATTGTCGACTTCTTTCCCTTTTCGCAAGGTCATAACTGCTTTGACCTCTCCATGCTGCTGTGGTGAACTGGTACTTACTTCATGCACTCTTTCAGGATTAGGCACAGGTTGACTTGGGAATTTGCATTTCTCAACAGTCATTGCCAAAGTTTGAACTGAAGAAGCAAGTTGTCCCACCATCTTCTCGAGGTTTGAAATTGATTGGGCTTGTGAGTTGAAGCCTGCTCTCATCTCATTTCGTAGTTCATCAATGGTGCAGTTCTGTTGCTCAATCGTGGAGTGAATAACATTCTTGAAATTCTGGAATGCATCCTCCCATGGTCTGGGTTGAGAGTAATTCTGGTTCTGATTGTATGGTCTAAATGGTGGCTGAGAGACTTGAGGAACTTGAGGAATTGGTTGCATTGGTGGAGCTGGAGCTGCTGGTCCATTCTGTTTGAATCCTTGAGACCATGAAAAATTAGGGTGGTCTCTCCATCCAGGGTTATATGTGTAGGAGTATGGGTTGTAATTTGATGGTTTTCTCATTACACCTATGGCATGGCTTGATCTGAGTATGAGTCATGGTCGTGTGGTTCTGTTGATTTAGCAGTCGTTAACGATGCTATTTGTCGAGAAAGACCTTCAACCATCTCTTTAACTTCTTTAATTCCCGAACTTGACTCGCCATTGTGAACCTCATTCACTCCCTTAATTCTTTTAGTATTCCTGAGTGATCGACTCCGTTGTTGGGAATTATCTGCTTGTCGCTGGACGAAATCCCAAATCTTTGATGTACTTTTTGACATTAGCTCTCATCCACTTGTTGCCATTAGCCATTCTTGCACATGTGGCAATAATCCCTCCAAAAAGTATTGGCATTGGTGTCATTTCTCGTACCCATAATGTGGACACTTCAACAGTAGCCCATTGAATCGCTCCCATGCTTCGAAAAATTGTTCGTCGTCTCTCTGGGTAAACTCTGAGATTTCCCTGCGAACAACATTGGTTTTATGCACTGAGAAATATTTATTCAAAAATTTTGTTACCATTTGTTCCCATGATGTAATGTTATTAGCAGGCAATGTATTGAGCCATGAACGAGCTCGATCCTTTAAAGAAAATGAGAATAATCTAAGTTTAACATCATCGTCTGAAAAATTCTCATATTTAAAAGTTTGACAAACAACATGAAAATCATTCAAATGATTATATGGGTCTTCATTTTCTAGGCCATAGAATGTTGGGAGACAATTTAGCACACTAGGTTTTAACTCAAAACTCCTAACAGTTACATTTAGGTATCTTATGCATGATGTGCTCAAATTAGCTAAAGGACTTAAGTAGTCCTTAAATGGCCTCTCCTGTGGTGGTGGTTGTTGTTGTTGCAAATCTATTTCAATTTTATTTTTAATTGCAACTTGTTTATGTGTGCGAAGTATTTTTTCAAGTTCAAGGTCTATGGGCTCAAGATTATGTAATAATGACTTTCGACCATGCATGCAAAGAACACAAAAAATAAAAAATAAAAAATAAAAAATGGGAACAAAACAAATAAAAATAAAGAAGAAGAAGAAATTACGATACCAACCTTATCACGCTGTTACAACCTTACTATAACACACTAAAAAAAAATCATAAAATAAATTAACTAAAATTAAAATAAATTTATAAGATAAACAAAAAAAATTACAACGAAAAATAACTTGAAAATTAAACTACAAAATTTTAAGGACAAAAAGAAAATAAATTCTTACCTCAAAATGCAGAGTCACTTTTTTTTTAAATAAGAAAAAAATTACAAGAAAACAATTAAAATAAATTATTTACAAAAATTAATTCTATGAATTAAAATAACTTACCTCCCCGGCAACGGCGCCAAAAACTTGTTGTGCAAATTTTATTGAACTCGCAAGTGCACGAATCTATTGTAGAATAGATTAATGGTGACGAGTATCGATCCCACGAGGAGGTGGATTTTAATTATATGTAGAATTAATTTTCTATGAGGGTGGTTGGATTTGTGGTTGAAGTGATTTAAATTATCCTAAAATTCAAATTAAAATGGCGAGAATACATTGAAGTGAAATCTATTAAAATGAAGTACTTGGGTATCTGGATCTGCATCAACATGCACTATGAGCTAAATATTCTTTATTAATACTAATTAAATCATGAGGGGGGTTTCCACTCCTCATGAACCACACTCTAATCAACATGGTGCTAAGGGCTTATCGTGCCAAATAACAATAACCTTGTACTAGGGAGCCGGTTAAACCAGTGCGGTATCTAGACAAGATTATTACTATTTGTCGACGAAAAGTGAAAACATCCACAAAAATTAGAGGGGAATAGAAAATAAATTTACCAAATAAAGCTCATGGCACATGGACTTCACCTTCAACTCAAGCTTGAAAGAAAATTAGCTACTCATATTTGAAATAAGGGTAAAATGTGAATTTATTAACATACATAGAAAATACAAGATGGAGAAGGAATTACAGAAAATGGAACTCAAAAATGAATTCAAGGATGCCAAATTAGGGGGGAGCCCCCTTTTTATAGATACATTGAGTAAATCATGGCTATCTGATTAAAAACAATTTGGATGCTCAGGATTGTGCCACGTCATTGGTCAACAGTACGCAGTTTGACCACGCGGTTTGAATAGTGACGCAGTTTGAACAGTGAGGCAACTTGAATAGTGACGCAGTTTGGTTGTAAATAATCCCGTGTATATGCGTGTACTGTACGCGCGATTTTTGGTCTACTAACATGCTGCCACGTCACCGATCAACAGTGCATAAGAATTTTAGTCCAATGGAATCGTGACACTTCATCAGTCAATGCCACATCATCGGTCAATGCCACGTCATCGTTCTGTATATGTGAACAATGTCGTGAACAGTAACGTGGACAGTACCGTACATGTGAATAGTACTGTACATGTGAACAATGCCATTTTCCTTTTATACTCCTCCTAAGGTTTTCGACTGTCCTAAGTTTAAAAGTGATGTCCGTTTTGCTGTATGATCTCTCGTACATTGTGAAATGACCATGATTCCCCCTAAAATACATAAAATACTTAATTAAAATAAAACACACATAATTAAATTACAAGAGGGTTAAATACATAAAAGTAAAGGCGTTAGTAAGACTTGAAATGTAAAATGACGATTTTCTCCTTTATAAATATACACTTTCTAACACTCAACAACCATCATAGCTGGTCTCACTCCATTGTTTTCTCGCCTTATCAGCTGCAACTCCGCAATCACAGCCACGACCCGCGAGGTATTTTGGCTATTTTTTCAAAAAAAATGATGAAATTGAGTAATTAACATTATTATTGTTAGGTGTTATATATATATGCTTAATGTTTTTCTTGGATACTATGGTTGTATGATTATTTTTAATTAATGGGAGCTAATTTAGATTGTAGGTTGCTTTAACAATTTAAATCAATTACTTAATATTTATAATTACGTAATTTTGTATGATATAATGATAATTTTTTATTAATAGGAGCTGAATTTAGTGTTTAGGTCACTTTTAAGTTAATTTGTTAAATAATATTTGTAATTATGTAATTTTTATGATTATTTTTTTATTAATAGGAGTTGAATTTAGATTTAGGTTGCTTTAACTTAATTTGTTGCATAACATTCATAATTATGTCATTTGTATGATAATCTTTTTATTAATAGAAGCTAATTTTAGCATTTAGGTTGCTTTTAAGTTAATTTTGTTACATAATATTATAACTATGTAATTTGTATGATTATTTATAATTATTCATTATTTTTTCTATAATAAACAACAGTGCGATGTCACAGTCAAACAATATAGAAATTAATTCATCAAGTGCTCCAAATTTATCTCGTAATGTTGAAGATAGCAATGATAATGAGGTTGAGGAAATTTCATTGTCAACTGTTAAAGATAAGAAGGGAAAGAAAGTCTCTAAGGCTTGGGATCACTTTACACAAGTAACTATTATTGGAGAACAAAAGGCAAAGTGCATGCACTGTAATGCAATTTTAGAAGCCAAATACACATCAGGGACCACGAGCTTGAACAGACACGTGAAAACTTGTTTTTCAAAGAATCTACCAAAAATAGAGGAAGCACTCTAAGGAAGTCTCAAAGTGCTCAAAAGAGAGGATGGGAGTTGTGATATTGGCTTTGACAGTTTCAATCCAAATGTTTTGCGGAGTTTGATTGCAAGAATGGTGGTAATGCATGAGTTTCTACTTAGATTTGTGGAATGTAAAGGCTTTAGAGAAATGCTGCCAACCCCGTGGTTAAGCCAATGAGTAGAAATATTTTGAAGAATGAGATTTTGAAACTGTATCATATTGAGAAGGTTAAGACTTTGCATTTTTTGGAGAAAAATCGTGGTAGAGTGGCTATTACTATGAATTTATGGACGGCAAGTAACTAGAAAAAGGGATACATGGTTGTCACAGCACATTTCATTGATAACTCCTGGAAATTGTATAGTCGAATTTTATGGTAATTTGTCTATACCTTTTTATTTGCTTAATTTCTCTTTTAATTTTTTATTATTATATTTGATTTCTTTTCAAGTTTAAATTGTTATAATATTTTAAGTTTGTGTATTTAATACTATTACTTGAATATTTATTAGGTTTATTTATGTTCCGAGCCCCCATACCGCTGAGGCCCTTTCTAATGAGTTGGTGCAATGTCTGCTGGATTGGAACGTGGATAGAAAGTTGTCTTCAATGACCTTGGATAATTGTACCACTAATGATGCGATGGTGGAGAAATTTTTATTAAGGTTTGATCCTGGTACCTTAATTTCCAATGGTAAATTGTTTCATATGAGATGTACTGCTCATATATTGAACTTGGTTGTGCGGGATGGGTTGAAAGTTATAGAAAATGGGGTTGGAAAGATTAAGGAGAGTGTGAGTTATTGGACACAAACACCAAAAAGATTTGAAACTTTTGAGCTAGCTGCTAGGTAATCGAAAATTAATTGTAAAAAAAAATTTGAAGTTAGACTGTCCAACTCGTTGGAATTCTACTTATGCCATTCTTGATGGAGCATTGATGTATAGAAGTTTTTTTTCTCGATTACAACAGCGTGAGCCTCAATATAAGAGCTTGCCTAGTGACAGTGAGTGGGATTTGGCAGCCACAATGGTAGAGCATTTGAAATGATTTTACATGTTAACGAAGATGTTTTCGGGTACAAAATACCCTACTGCTAATTTGTTCTTTCCGTTGATATGTAAAATGAAATGTCAATTAATGGGTGGCGCACTTCCAATAATCTTGCTATTAGAATTATGGTTGATAAATTTGAAAAATATTGGAATGAAATTCATCCGATGTTAGTTGTGGCTGTAGTACTTGACTCGAGATATAAGATGTTGTTGATTGATTTTTATTTCCCAAAGATTTATCATGATACAGCAAATGAGCATATTGAGTGTTCACGTAAGCTTTGTCATGATTTAGTGAAAGAATATGAAATGAAAGCTTTGGTTTTGAGTGATAGGCAGGATGTTGGGTTGAAAGCTATTATTTACATATGTTACAATATTGTATTTTAGACTCTTTTATGAATTATTTGTGTTTGATATTTTGGGATTTTTATATGTTATGTTGGTTATTGATATTGGAGTTATGATATGTATTATATAATATGTTCGGTGTTGGTATGCTACATTTATTTAGATTTATTTAGTGATTATTGTCATGTTGAATTTAAATTTTTGATAGGAATTG
Source organism: Citrus cavaleriei (assembly GCA_030448935.1). Classification (NCBI taxonomy): domain Eukaryota; kingdom Viridiplantae; phylum Streptophyta; class Magnoliopsida; order Sapindales; family Rutaceae; genus Citrus; species Citrus cavaleriei. Next base: position 29,220 of record JAUJEM010000400.1, on the reverse strand, counting down.
AATGAATTTAGTTTAGAAATTGAATGAATTTAGATAGTAGATAATAGATTGAAATAATTTTTATTTGTTATTTACTTAAAATTTATAAAGTAGACTGAAATAGTTAAGATGTTGTAACAATTTATTACAAAATTTTTTCCCTTTTTAATTTTAATAATTCCATAAGATTGAATGAATTTACTTGAAACAATTGTTTTGGTTTTGGACAATGTTACCGGTTTGTTAGTTAAAAGTAAACTTTTATGTATGCTTGAAGTTGAAGGCTTGAAGCATGAGGAGGGATGCCTCCGCCCAGTGCTTTGAAAATGCGGGCAGAGAAAACCTGAAAAAAAGCCCGTGCTCGGATAGTGCCGGGCATACACCCGGGCTGCATAGAAAAAATCCGGGCATGGTCCGGGTTTGGCCAGCTATGTGTGTTGTGCGGGTAGGTCTCGAGCAGCCCCAAACCCCGACCTGACCTAGACTTTTGCCAACCCTATCTAGCACTTTCCAACTTTGACTTTAAAAAAAAAAATGTAGTTTTTCCAAGTAACTTTTTTGGGAGATGTAGAATTTGTGGAAGCCTTTGGTGTGCAGAAAGGACTTAGGCTAACGAGTGACATTGGGTTGACTCCGCCCATAATGGACTCTGATTCTCTCAATGTAGTTAATCTCATTGGAAACAAAATTGCAAGCAGATGCGAAGTGGGGTGGGTAATCAAAATACAAGAAGCTCTGACTTCCTTGCATGCACTAAAAAGTGCTCTTTGCTCCACGCACTTGCAATGAGGCGGCGCATCATCTTGCGAAACTAGCTCTCTGTCATCCTATAGAGCAAGTATGGATAGAGGAAGCTCCAAGTGAGATTTCCACTTATGTATTCAAGGATAAAAATATGTAGTTTTTCCAATCAATGAAATTCTAGTTTCAAAAAAAAAAATTTGACTTTTAAAAAAGGGTACACCTCCATTTTTCTCACAATATTAACAATCTACAGGTCTTTTGGACCATAATACTCCTAAAACTTAAAACAAACAAAACTCTTAACTCAAAACCTCAAAAAATTGCCAAAATCCATTTTCACAGTTCCACAAAACACTCTCTATTTCACCTATCTCACATTCATCAAATAAAAATTATTACCCAAGTATCACCCAAGCCACATTCGTCAAACTAAAATATTTATCTATGGATTGACGATAAAATCAATCATTAATTTAAAGAGCAACAAGAAGTTAAGGTTAGTATTTGTCTAATTTTTTTTATTATTATTTTTTGGCTGGGTTTCTTACAAAAGTATATTCTTGTTTATTCTATTACAATATGGGTAAAATAAATAGTTCATGTGAGTTCATAACTTCATAAATTAATAAAGATTTAGCAAAATTTCACGAAATTAGGTGTTTAATGATGCTGAAGATGAAACCCAAAATTTAGGCGACAAGTGCCCATCGCCTGGGCAATGTGCTTGTTGCCTAAAATTATAATGCCCTCTTATTTAGGTTACACACACTTGTCGCTCGGATCATAAGTGATTGTATGTTAAGTGACATAGGGAACATACAATTGTGTGTGATCTAGGCAACATGTGTTGTAGCTTAGGCGAATGGTACTTGTCGCTGGATCACTCAAGTTTGTAAATAATTAATTATTTAATTAATATAATATTATTATTTTTTGAAGTATTATTGTTTAGGGATGGCAAAATCATGTATGACAACGTCCATACTTGGCTTGGATATATTTTTTAGATACCTAGGTCGGGCTTAAAAAGCTTGGATTTTATATTTTATAATATTATATGTTATTTTATAATTTTATAATTTATATTAATGAAATTGACATGAAAATATAAACTTTAAATGTTTAAAATTTTAAATATATGCAATCAATGGGTCAAATAAATGTAATTATTTAAAACAATATATATTTTATAATTTTAAATTATAAAATTCGGGTTCCGGGTCAGACCCCAGGCTAATCAAGTGATGCTCGAGATTGGCCCGACTTCATTCCCAAGCTGGGTATTACCCAGCCCACATCTCTTGGGTTTGGTTCGGGTCCTGGCGGGGCGGGTATTTTTGACATTCCTAATTGTTGTTTTACATAAGGTTTTATGGAGTCAATTGTGATTAAAATGTATTTTAATAGAGCGTGTGAGACTTTGAAGGATGGTCATATAGGGTATGAAAATGGAAGAGTAACCACATTTTGTTCAAGTAAAGATGCAACATTTGAACAATATTAATGGTGTCTTATAGTGTTTTTGAAATTTATTTTATTTTTGGAAGTTGCAATGTTGTTGATAGCAAAATACATATAATTTAGAATGACTTTTATGTAAGGACTTTTGAATAATCTAATATCGTTATGTTGATAGCTAATGTCTTGATTATTGATTAAAAAATAGGTCAAAATTTAGTAATGAAGAAAAAACCAAGCACGATGGCATCTCTTAAAAAATTCTTTCGCGAGTTGTCCTCTTTAGGATGTAGACATCAAAATCAAACAAATTGACGACTATTGAAAAACAAGATGATACTATTATTGCCATTTTGAGCACGTGAAACATGGGCGACAAGCATATTGCCCGGGTAACATCCCTACCGCCCGATTTTTTGGAGAGTTGTCAATTACTTGATTTTGGCGTCCACTATATTACTAAAATAACTCCTCCATTTTTTATCATGTCATTTCTATTTTATGATTCCAAGGTCATTTTAAAGCCTAATAGGCCTATACAGAAATAATAAGGGCATTTCAAAATCAAACAACCATTTTTTGATATCAAAAGTGAACCATTTTCAAAATTGTAACTGGACAAGTAAAATTGACATTGATGTTTAAGAGTATGCCTTTTTATAGGATATCATTCATAAAAATATATGAATCAATTTTCTTCCAAAGCAAATCTTAACAATAGCTAAAACTAAGGTTTTTCTTTTTTTAATAGTTTTTTCCTTTTTATTTTGTGTCTATGTTTTGTTGTTAGATTTTTTTTTTGGTTGTTGCTGGTGATTGTTTTTGACGTTGTTAATGGTGATTAATTTTTTTTGTTGTTACTGATAATTGTTTTTGTTGTTGTTGCTGGCAGTGGGGAAATTATGATTGGTGTTGGTGGTGTCATTGTTATAGTGCTACCAATGGAGGCTGTTCACGGATATTAAGGCAATGTCGCTAAAGTGTCCGAATCCGGAGGATATGTGAAGAATTTTACGATGCAAAACTGCAGTGGTTGCACTCTTATTGATCAATATTTATATGTACATAAGCATTACCCTAGTTCACAAGGAAAGGAAATCCTATCAAACTAGGAAACATATAACAACCAATAATATATACACGTGACTTGCTATATATATATATATATACACGTGAGTTAACACCCCCCTCAAGTTGGAGCATGGAGATCACGAATGCCCAACTTATTAAGAAGGAACTCGAACTCTTTGCTGCCAAGTGCCTTTGTGAAGATATCAGCTAGCTGAATGTTAGTAGACACATAGGCAGGCCGTATGTTTCTTCGTTGAATTTCGTCTCGGACAAAATGACAGTCAACTTCGATGTGCTTCGTCCGTTCATGAAACACGGGGTTGGCAGCTAGATGAAGAGCAGCCTGGCTGTCACAATACAGGTGCATGGGCCATGAGTGATCAACTCCGAGAGACATCAACAACCCTTTGAGCCACTTGAGCTCACATGTAGCTGTTGCCATGGCACGATACTCGGCCTCAACAGATAAAGAACGCCGAGATAGGGGGTAGCTTGCCCAATCAGAATCACACCACCCATAAAGTTGCAAATCACAATCTGATTTTAAAAACACACCTTGACCAGGGTTACCTTTCAGATAGCGAACTACCCGCAGAGCTGCTTCCCAATGTCGCTCCCGCAGCTGCTGCATAAATTGAGAAAGCAGATGAACCGAATAGGACAACTCTGGCCTTGTAACGGAAAGATAAATTAATCTGCCTACGAGTCGTCGATATTTCGCAGGATCAGAAAAATAAGGGCCTTCGGCCAAAGCTAGCTGACGATTCGGTTCCAAGGGAAATGGGGCTGGTTTTGCACTAAGTAATCCAGCCTCAGAGATAATATCTAACACATACTTCCGCTGAGATAGGAAGATTCCTGTCGGATTTCTTGCAACTTCAATACCCAAAAAATATTTCAATGGACCCAAATCTTCCATATAAAAACAATCACTCAAATACATCTTGAATACCTGAATAGCTTCGCTGTTGTTTCCCGAAACAATTATATCGTCAACATACACAAGCACAAGTAGATGTATGCTATCCTGATGCAAGGTAAAGAAAGAATAATCCGAGCTTGATTGAGCAAAGCCATAAGTCTTCAAAGCCGCTGCCAACTTTGTAAACCAGCAACAGGGAGCTTGCTTTAATCCATATAATGACTTTCTTAGACGACAAACCATTCTAGATTTGTTTGAGGTGAAACCAGGCGGTAGGCGCATGTAAACTTCTTCATTGAGCTCACCGTGTAAGAAAGCATTGTGAACATCCATCTGATGAAGCTCCCAATTCCTAGCCGCAAAGAATGAATAAATGAAAAGTTCAAATCAGAATAAGTTTTGCGACATGAGCAAATGTCTCTGTGTAATCAATTCCTTCAACTTGCTTGTTCCCAAGGATCACCAAGCGAGCTTTATATATTTCAATTGTACCGTTGGCATTGTACTTAATTCGGTACACCCACTTACAACTTATGGCACGCTTTCCAAGTGGTAGAGACACAACAGTCCATGTGTTATTATTTTCCAGTGCCTGTAATTCAGACTTCATGGCCTCACGCCATCTAGGATCTCTCACGGCTTCAGCAAAAGAGGCAGGCTCAACTCTTGCAGTAATCACTGCTAGAAAAGCACAATGCCGAGCAGAAAAATTATTACAATTCACATAATCAAGTATGGGATAAGGACTACCTGCAGGAAGTGATTGAGCGTGTGAGCATGAAGAGGGCCGCGAAGAGGGACTAAAATGCTGAACAATATGCAAGACATAATCTTTTAACTTAATCGATTGTTGCCGCTGTCTAAGATGGCGCCCCAACAACGGTTGTTGTTGCAATGATGTCTCAACAACCTCAATACCCCCCCTGTCGTTAGAAGCATGCTCATCAAGTGTAGGAGAAGCGGGTATAGGTGATGGAGTATTAATGGTCTCAAGAACATCGCTTGTATCCTGTGAAGCAACAGGAACCAAATCTGGTGAGACAACATGAGCACTTAAATCATGTGATAAATCCTAAGCTAAAACCGGTTCATCAAGCTTAGGAGTAGGCGTGGCAGTAGCAGCTGGTTCGGTAAGAGCCTTGTAGGGAAAGTCATGCTCAACGAACGTTACATCCCGGGAAGTAAAGAATGAGACACTCTCCAAATCATATAAATACCATCCTTTTTTACCAAAAGGATAACCCATGAATATACAGCGGCGACTTCGACTAGCGAATTTATCACCGCGATGATCACAGTTGTAGGCATAAGCGAGGCAACCAAATGACCGAATATTTGTATAAGATGGTGCCTTACCAAATAGTCGTTCATGAGGAGTCTGTCCGTCAAGAAGAACAGAAGGTGTTCGATTGATCAAGTAGCAAGCAGTTAAGACACATTCACCCCAGAATTCAATTGGTAAGAAAGCCTGAAAGCGCAGAGCGCGAGCAACATTGAGAATGTGTCGATGCTTGCATTCGACTCGACCATTCTGTTGAGAAATACCCACACAAGATGTCTGATGATGAATGCCATGCTCAGCAAAGAAATCAGATAAATGCATAAATTTTGTCCCATTGTCTGTCCGTATGATTTAAACGCGTTTATGGAATTGTCTAGAGACCATACTAAAAAAATTGCATAATACACGCCCAACCTCATTCTTCGCAACTAACAGATATATCCAAACACCGCGAGAAAAATCATCAACAATAGTCAAGAAACAACGAGCACCACAAGAACTAGTTGTACGATAAGGTCCCTACAAGTCACAATGAATCAATTCAAAAGTATTTGAAGCTTTATTATTGCTTAAAACAAATTTGTCATCACACTGTTTTGCTCGAAAGCATACATCACAATTCTGAAAACTAGACAGACAAGAGGCCGAATCAATAAAAGGGAGCAGCTGAACAGCTTTAGAAGAAAGATGCCCTAACCTTCGATGCCATAAATCACAAGCTCAGTTGGCAACACTAGACAGAGCGGTGGTCGAACCAATGTCCCGAAAATAACAGAGTCACTCTCGCTGCTCACCTGCTCCAATCAGCATCCTCGTAATACGGTCCTGTATCACACATAATTGATCAGAAAATTGAATAAAACAATTGGCATCTCGAATCAATTGCGATACGAAAATTAAATTGCAAGTTAAATTTGGCACAAATAAAACATTATTTAGTCACAGGTGGCTAGCAAGCACAACTGTTCCTTCTGTATTTGCTATTGTCGCGTTTTTATCAGGCAGCCGAATAGAACATGGAATAACATATACAATGTCGCATAAGATTTTTATGTTCCCTGTCATGTGATGTGAGGCCCCAGTATCAAGAATCCACTCCATTGAATTAAGCTTACCACTGATCCGTGAGGTGCTGTCTTTTTTACTGTTCAAAAGATTAAGCAATGTGTTCCACTGCTCCCTGCTTAAACTGCTGAGACCGCTTGCGGCTGATTCCGGGAGTTCTCCAGATGGATTGTTAGAACCTTTCGTGACTTGAGCAGCGTTGGCCCGAGCAGGACCTCCACGACCACGCCCATTGTTTCCACCATTCTATCGTGAATTACAGCGACCACGACCTGCATTCCTCGTGGTTTTCGGTCGTTCACCCCACCATTCGGGATACCCAATAAGCTGGAAACAGGAAGATGCTTCATGTCCAGTCTTATTGCAATGGGTACAAAGTACAAAAGACTTATCTCGATTGTCATGTGATCCTTGCGCGGTTTGAACGACAAATGCTACAGGTTCACTTCGTTCTTCTTTAGCATGTGTCATTGACTGAACCTGCTCCTCCTGAATGACTATGGCATAGGCACAGTTCAACTTTGGCAGCGGCTCGGTGCTTAGAATATGAGACCGCACACCACCGTACACGGCTTCATCAAGACCCATCAAGAATTAATGCAACTTTTCTTCATCTCGTTTCTTATCCCATTCCGCACCTAGATTACACGTACAATTACTGCATAGACATGCAGGCGATTGCTCGTAGTTACTCAATTCTTCCCACAACATCTTGAGTTTCCCATAATAATTCAAAATAGTCATACCTCGTTGCTTGCAATTCGCCAGCTCAGATTTCAGTTGCTGCACACGTGGTCCATTCCCAACAGAGAGCCTTTCTTTGATATCATCCCACAGCAACTTAGCAACTTTTGTATAAGTCACTGTAGATCGCAGGTTCGATTCGATTGTATTCTGTATCCAGGAGACCAACATTGAATTCACCATCCACCAATCCTCCAAATCAGCCGAGTCATCAGCAAGTTGTTTCACGATTCCATCAACAAAACCAAATTTCTTCTTGGTGCGCAATACAGTCCGTATAGCCCTTGCCTACTCATCATAGTTGGTTCCTCGAAGTTGCACTTGAGTGATGATAGTTCCAGGATTATCACTGGCTGAGAGGAAGTAAGAAGACATCATTGTCTTGCCCAATCCACTTCCGCTAGCCTCTTTATCTTTTGTTTTTGTTTGAGTTTGGTCTTCCATCACGCTCTAATACCATGAAGAATTTTACGATGCAAAACTGCAGTGGTCTGCACTCTTATTGATCAATATTTATATGTACATAAGAATTACCCTAGTTCACAAAGAAAGGAAATCCTATCAAACTAGGAAAATATAACAACTAATAATATATACACGTGACTTGCTATATATATATATACACGTGAGTTAACAATATGCCTGTATTAGGGTTGGTGGATGGCTCCAATAGTGGTGCCTAAAGATTCTGATGGCTAGCCGAGGGCTCATGGAGAGGTATTCAATGAATGCCCTTGAAGTTGGCTGTATGTTTTGTTGTTTTTTTAGTGTTCAAGCATTGTTTATTGTTGCGGTATTGTTGTGACATAGTTTTGTTGTTGTTCCGATTAGGACGTGGTTTTCACCTATAATAGTTGAAGTTGGTAGATTTGGTTAGTGTCATAGAATTTCTCCACTACTTCATGAGATTTTAGTGTGTGAAGCCATTTCGTCTCTTTCTAGTTTTAAAATTTATAGTTGTTAGCTACTTTGTGGTTAGATGTTCCCTAACTTAACTTGAACCTTAGGCATTGTCCTATAAATTGTACTTAAGTCAGGCCTTATATTTGCGCCTATATGATGATGTATTGTTAGTCTTTCTTAACCCTAGTAATACATGTTATTATTTAAAAAAAAAAAGGTTGTAGGGTCAGGGTTGAATCTTCTTGTCAAACATACCCGACAATTGAAGAAGGACAATATAAGCAAATATTTTTCATAAAAATAGGAAAGAGAAAATTGAAAGTAATGGGTGACAACATGCTGTTGCCTATAGGTAAATGCCCATAGCCAAGTTTGGTGTGTGCAAAACGTGCACTCCATCTTGGTGGCAACGTGTGCATCGCCCAAGTTGCCCAAGTTTCAAACTTCAAGAAAAAAGTTCAAAAAATTTAAAAAATTTCCAAACTTCAAGCTTCACACATAATTACATAATTTAACAATCATTTAAAAGTAAAAAATGTTTTCGAGGAATTTGAACAACCACTAAATATACCATTTTCGCAAGCCCTAATATTTAAAGAATTTTAAATTTTTCATGCCTAATCCATATGTATTTCAACAATAATACAAGACCAAGCTATTTACACAACATTAATGAACATAACCTATGGAAATATTAATGAATACTATGAAGTAAAGCCAACCTGCTGTAGAAAGTAGTCGTTGAATGTGAAGATCATGTGAAAACACAATCGATAGTGAAGGAAAGCCGCTATTGGAAGTGAAACTATTGCTTCTGTATGATTGGGTGAAGTGGGCGATGGGGCTTATGGTTTAGGCAGAGTGGGTAGTGAGTAGTGGGTAGTGGGTTTGGGGTTTGGGTAAAGTGAAACAATCAAGTTTGGCTATTGCTTGGGTTTTGAGTTTTGTTTGAGTAAGCTTAGTTGAAATTAAGAACTTTAAGGTAGTTAAAGTTAGTTATGTGTAGAGAACAGCAAGCATAACAAACCTACAAAGATTTTAGAGAACTGCGGATTGTTTTATTAATAGCCTAGCTATAGTACATGTGATGTGATGTTGTGTAGTGAGCAAGAAAATCATTTATATATATATGTAAATCAAAGTAAATGAAATAAGAAAGTGAAATGCACAACTCGTTTATGAAAGAAACACTTCTCCAATTCTAATCCAATTACTAAAAACACCTAAATTCAACTTGGTATCAGAGCCATGGCAAACCCTGCACCCATGGAACTGACCAAGGTCTGAATCTGGCCTCAATCCTCAACCAAAACTAGCCCCAGATTAATCTGAACCTGATTCCTCCTCTAACCTCAAATGCTATTCCAACATAACTCATGGCTCAAAATCCAATCTTTCCACCATCCAGCTCTTTAAACCAATCTTCTTGCACATTAACACCTCTCTGTGCCCACCAAGCTTGATAGACAAAACTTCCTTATTTGGAAAATACAAATTCTACCAGCCATAAGAAGAAGTAACCTTGAAAGGTTTTTATATAGCTCGAGCAAGATCCCGGAATAGTACCTCGTCACCTTGGTTGAAAACCAGATAGTGATGGCTATTGAAAATCCAGCTTATCTGTTGTTGATAAGGCATGATTAACTATTACTCATTTGGCTTCTCTCCACCATTTTATAACATGTGTTTATTTTTTTAATAAGAGTTAAGACATCTCAAGAGCTTTGGGATGCAGTGGAGAGACAATTCTCATCTCAGTCTCAAGCAAAGTTATCCAAAATCACAAAGTAGTTGCAAAACACAACAAAAGGTGATGTTAAAATGAGTAAGTACTTTTCTAAGATGAGAAGTCTGGGAGACACATTCAGATTTTGTGAGAAAGACATAAGTGACAAAAACATTATTATACAGATTTCTTGAAGGTTTAGATGGAAATTATGATACCATTCCTACAACTATCAACTTAAGATAGGTTCCTTACAGTATTGATGACGCATATGCAGAGTTAAGAGGAATCACGCTCAAAAGAGTTGCTGGGAAGCAAACGTTGCATTTAAAGGTGGCAAAGAAAATTACAACAAGAAGAAAGTTTATGGGAGAGGAGGCTATGGCACTAGAAGAAAAAGAGAACCAGAAAGAAAGTTTATAGGAGAGGAGGCTATGGCACTGGAAGAAAAAGAGAACCTGAAACTTTGGTGGAAGAGGTGGTTTCTCTCAAGGCAGAGGAAGAGGAAGACAACAACCTTAACAATGGCAACCTCAGTAATAGTGGCAACCCCAACATGGACAATGAAGCTTTAATGAAACTGATGAAATATGCCAGATCTGTTTCAAAGGAAAGCATACTACACCAAACTATTGGCATAAGTATGATAAAGAATATATTTCAAGAATTCCAAACAAAAGGCAAGTAGCTGTATACATGGCAAGTCAGGAAGGATGCAGCAGTTAGTACTTTAACAGTGGAGCCACTAATCACATCACTAATGATATGGAAAACCTGAATATGAGAGTGGACTATAAAGGTAAGGAAATGCTTACTGTTAGCAATGGCCAAAAACTTGTTATTTCTTATGTTGGTTATTGTTAGTTATTTCTTATGTTGGTTATTGTTATTTGCCTACTTCATGTAAAACCAAATTAGTACTGAAAAATATGCTATATGTGCCTGGAATTAAAGAGAACTTGCTAAGTATATCTAAACTGGTGCATGATAATAACTTAACTAAACAAGAACAGGAAGGTGCTGCTAACAGAAGTGGCTTAGAAGGGGTTTTATCACCTAAATATGATAAGGGAGACTATTGCTGAAAGAAAGAAATTTGAGTCAAGTTCTTTTGAGTCTTTATTTGCAGTAGTTAATAATGTAATGCTTGGAGAATTATCAAATGAAATAGTATCTTCATAAGAGTCAGACCTAGATGTCTTGTACAGGAGATTTGAACATCCCAATGATCATGTGTTAAGGTAAATAACATCAGTTTGTAAAACTTCTTTGAATATTAATAAAGCTTAGTCTCTTAACTTTTATGTAGCATGTTGATATGGTAAAAATCACAAGCAAACCTTTAAGAGTTCATAAAACAAAGTCAATTCACCTCTTGAGCTATTACATTCAGACTTATGGGGTCCTACCTTGATAAGCTCAACAAATGCCTCTAGTTATTACCTATACATTATAGATGACTTTTCAAGATACACTTGGCTATTTCAAAATTCATAAACTACAAAAATCTTCATTGGCTTCATTAAACAAATAGAGAATCGTCTAAACTTTAAGGTTAAATGTTTCAAAATCAATTAAGGTGGAGAATTCAGACCTCTTGAAAAGTATCTCAATGAAAAGGGAATAATCTATAGACATTCATGTCCTTACACATCTCACCAAAGTAGGAGAGTGGAAAGAAAACATAGGCACATAACTGAAACATGTCTTACACTCTTAGCACAAGCTAGCTTGCCTACTTAATTTTGGTGGGAAGCATTTGAAACCTCCTCATATGTAATAAATAGAATGCCTGCTCCTGTATCAAAAGACCAAACACCTTTTAAGCTATTGTACAAATGAAAACCAAATTATAGGTTCATCAAGACCTTTGGATGTGCTTGCTACCATCATTTGAGACGCTATAATTAACACAAACTCTAGTACCACAACATTAAATATGTATTCATAGGCTTTAGCAGTAAACACAAAGGTTATGGGCGTCTGGATAGTTAAGGTAGAATATAAATCTCTAGACATGTCATATTTAATGAGTTAGATTTGCCTTTTTACAGTGACTTATCCTTTAGGAGTATACAAATAAATAGAAGTGAAGATCATCATATCTGTTATTCACATCTTAATGTCTTGTAGGAATCTCTCAAAAGAAGATAAAGGTGATATACAAACTCATCACTATACCCTGAATTAGAACCTGTACCACAAAACTCAAACTCTTCACTACTTGTCTCAAATCACTTTTCAAACTCTCAACCCAATATTCAATCATAGCTAGAGAATACAGAACCACCATATGAAACAGAACCAAATGAGTTAGACCAAGATAAAAATCAAACTCTAGCAAATCTAGTTTCTATTCATCCCATGATACCCAGATCAAAATTAGGCATTTATAAACCAAAATTGTACGAGGAACGTAAATAAATACCAAGTGAAATACAAGAGCCAAAGACAATAGTTATTGCATTAAAGGATAATAAGTGGAGGAGAGCTATGGAAAATAAATTTGAGTTCTTTACAGGCCTGTATCAAAAGATCAACATTTATTGATCAAGAATGAAACTTTGACTTAGTTTTTTACAAGCCTGGTGTGAAGCTGGTTCGAAATAAATAAGTGTACTAGGTGAAACAAAAACCAGATGGATTAGTTGAAAGGTATAAAGCCAGGTTGGTAACAAAGGGATATTACTAGGTAAAAGGAATTGACTACACTAAGACCTTTAGTCGAGTTGTAAAGACATGTATAGTGAGATTCATTTTTAACTCGACTATTCACATTTTAACTGGGACATCGAGCAAGTAGATGTTAATAATGCTTTCATGAATGGGGAGTTAAGTGAAGAAGTATTCATGCCACAAGCAGAAGTTTTCATCTAAAAGAATAAGCCTCATTACATTTGCAAACTCAAGAAGGCTCTGTATGACTTGAAACAACCTTCTAGAGCCTAGTGTGATAAGCTCAAAAAGGCACTAATATCATGGGTTTTAGAAATAGCATCTCAAATACTTTCTTATTCACCAAGAGTGAAAACGGAGATGTAACTATCTTACTGGTCTATGTGGAAGACATATTAAATATTAGAAGCAATGAGAAACACATTGAAGACATGATCAAAATGATTAATGACAGCTTTGCCTTGAAGATTTTGGATTAGTTAGTTATTTCTTGGGACTAGGAATCAAAGGAGACAAGTCAAGATTGTACATCAGTCAAACTAACTATATGCTTGACCTATTACGAAGAACTAATATGAAGCAAGGTAATGATAGCCTAAGTCTAATGAGTACATGTTACAAACTAGTCAAAGAAGGGGGAAAGGATTTCAAAGAAGGAAGAGAGAGTTTCTCAGATAAAACTCTATATAGAAGCACCACTAGAGCTCCTCTATATGCCACTTTGACAAGATCAAATATTGTATTTGCTGTAAACAAGTTGAATCAGTTCATTGATGATCCTAAAGAAGCTCACTAGACAGCATGCAAGAGACTCTTAAGGTACTTGCAAGGAACAACATTTATGGATTGATATACACTGCAGATGGTGATTTAGAAATAAATGGCTTCACTTATGTAGATTGGGAAGGAGATGGAAAGAATAGAAAATCAATTGGTGCTTACAGTATCTACTTAGGAAATAATTTCATCTCCTAGAGCTCAAAGAAGCTAGTTTTTATTGCAAAATCTAGTGCTGAGTCAAAGTATAGAGCTCTATCAATAGGAACTATTGAAATAATATAGATATGCTCACTGCTGAAGAAACTAAACATCAAACTAAAAAAATGTGCTAACTATTTGGTGTGACAAGGCAGCATAAAATTTATCTCAAAAGGCAATGTTCGATAGTAGATCAAAGCATATAAAAATTTATGTGCACTTTGTAAGGGAAAGAATTGACATTGGGCAATTGCAAATGAAACACATGAGCACAACTGAGTAGATAACATATATAATGACCAACGTATTGCTTGTGCAGAGATTTCTATACTTCATAAACAAGCTCGATGTCAGACCAAACAGTTGAGCTTAGAAGGGGAAGTTGAAATGAAGAGCTTTAAGGTAGTTAAACTTAGTTATATGCATTTGTTTAGTACTAATTAAGGGTGCACAGTAACAAGCATAAGGAAGTAGCAGCTGATAAGGTCATAGACAAGGGATGTGTAGAGAGCAACAAGCATAACAAACCTACAATGATTTTAGAAAATTGTAGATTGTCTTATTAGTAGTTAGCCATAGTACATATCATGTGACATTGAGTAGTAAGTAAGAAAATCATGTATATATGTGTAAATCAAAGTAAATGAAACAGGGAAGTGAGATGCACGATGCGTTCATAAAAGAAAAACTTCTCTAATTCTGATCCAAATACTAAAAACACCTAAATTCAACTAGTTTTAAGGGTATTTTGGTTCAAAAAACTGATAAATGGTTGATATTGTAAGAAAAATAAAGGTACGGTCTTTTTTGAAAGTGAAAAGTTAAAAAGTGGTTAAATAGGTAAACTTCCCAAAAACATTATCCCATGCACCCGCTTAGGACAGAATTTTTAGCATCCAGGGATTAACTAGTAGACCCAAAATGTTATATCTATCACTTTCTATGCCAAACGTTGTACTAGGATGAAATTTGAGGAAAATAAGCCAATCCTAGCTTCTTTAACCACTGCCAAAACAAGCTCTCAAAGAATGAAAAAAAAATATGAACCTTAAAAATTATATTAGATTCATGTTTTTCTTGTTTTCTAACTTTTGTTCGCACTTTAAAAAGTCGGTAGCTTCTTTAAAAGCCAATTACTGATAATATGCAAAAGGTTTTGTTAATTATACTCCGGTGAGGTGGCAAAAAAATTATGGTATAAATCGAAAAGTATGTAACTAAAAGAAATAATACGGCCAGTTTGGGATTGCAGTAGTTGATGAAATAAATTGCTTTTGTTGTACAGATGAAATAAGCAGTTGATTAAAATAGAGCTTGGTGTTTGGTTAACTGTAGTGCTGCGGTCACTGTGAGTTTGAAACACGGAGTACCTACATTTAGTAAATTTTATTACGAAAGTATTATTTTATTATATAATGACCAAAATAGGCATAACTTTAAATTATGTTTTATCTTTTAGAGTATGTTTAATAAATTGTGTAGACATGCCGTTTTTTTCTTTTCAAAGCACATAAATTACATAAAGCGAAAAAAAACTCAATTAAATAATATATAATGAACTTCAAATCTGTTACATAAAATATAGTAAAAATTCATACTAACACATCATCCGAATATAATAAAGAGTAATATGCATTACATTCACATTAAACTTGTTAGAATAATAATCCTCAAATTTTTCATTCTTGTGATCCAGAGCCATTAATATTGTGAGACTCTTCTTCAATGTCATCGTCTTTTTTTGTTTCTTCATCGAAGATTGAATTATGATCATTTTCAATGTTGTCAATTATGATCATTTTCAATGTTGTCAAATTGAAGATCATATTTTGCATGCCATGGTAGTAATGACATAATTGTTATTGTTGTAGTTTGATTGTGACGGTAATATGATATCTAATATACTAAGATTTATGGTAAAATAAGACATAATTATTTTCTTTGTTAAAATATTAAGGTTAATTATAATAGAAACTTTAGAAAGATGTGGTTGCTTATTTAATAAGCTACTTATAAAAAGCAACACCTTATCCGCTCTTAAAAGTTGGTATCAAAATGAAAAAAATTATGAAATAAGAAGCTTTCAAAAATTTTATCAAATACAATTTTCGTAAAAAATTTATCAAACACAGTTTTTCTCAAAATTATAAAATAAGCAGATTGTTGAGTTTCAACCTCAATCCCAACGGAACCATAATTTATCTATTTATGTAACATAGAGAGATATTTTTAATTATTTTCAAAATAGAAGGTTATGAGTATTTTTAATTAGTTTCAAAATAGAAGATTATGGGAACAGAAATTTCAAAGATGAATGACTTTTTAATAATGGTTTATTTGTACTAAAAGGTTTGAAATTAATAAATTTTAGACTTCAAACGTTTACAAATAAGTCCATAGCTTATTGATTGTGTAGAGGTGGTAATTACAAGGAAAAAAAAAGTAAATTTTAGGGATGACAATTTTTCTTGTTGGGATGAGATCCTACAAGATCCTATCCCGTTTGGGATGTGATTGAGACATATTTTTGTCCCAAAAAAAAAGACGGGAATGAGACATTTTTTATCTCACTTGCATAAACGGGACAAGACTAGGATTAGCAAATCTCGTCCCATCTCGTCTCATTGCTAACCTAGTTGTTGGTTTTGTTTATTATTATATTGTTGAATTATTGAATATTTTAACATGGCTGATGTTGGTTACTATCTAAATTTATAGTTTTTGAAGTGTAAATCTTAATATTATTGTGCAAAAGATGTAAGTCTTAATATTAATATGCAAATAGAAGCAAACAAGCAATTAAAACTTGTTAGCATAAAATTGTATTCGAACATACATATAGTCAAAATAAAACTATTATTTTATTATTCTATTTTATATTTGTTCAAGACTTTTGCTATATTGAATTATGTTGATCCTTAAAAAAAATGTCAAGATTTATTTATTTATATTTGAAACTGTTCAGGATAATGAGATGAGACGAGATATTTAATGGGACAAGACTAGGACAAATTTTTGTCCAAGAAAAAAATAAAGGGATGGGCTGGGAATGAATTTTTTTTTATTCCACTTGCATATACGTTATAGGACTGGAATTGACAAATATTGTCCCATCCCATCCCATCCCATCCCATTGTCAACCCTAGTAAAATTACAAGGAAAGAAAAAAAAAAGACTTTGAATGAAGTAGCTGCGGTAAGGTTATCTAAGGATTTATTAGAAAAAGAGAGAAATAAATAGTAATTAAGCCAAAAATATAAGCGCAATCAACATTTTTCCTTGCTCTAATAGAAATATTTAATTATAATGTTTAATTAATATAGTTTATGATTACCCACTCCCTTGCCCTTTGTTGGTAAATTTTTATAAGCAATTACTACTAATGCCAATGTGCAAGTATACACAACAAGTAATAAAGTGATGAGTATTCAAGATCGTCTCCACATGGATTGATGTTACTCAAAATGTTAAAGCAATCACAATAATGCAAATCAACTTAGGACCGAAACAAACAATTGTCAAGTAATTCCTATCGTAATTAATGATTGTGAGAGATTTAAATAAAACAATACTGTAATGAAATAAACTAGATTAAATGTGTCTAAGATTCAATTGAGATTATAGTAGTTGAATGATCAAACTCTCCTTATGGGGTGACTGTTGTTTATCAAGTTAGCACCAGTTGTTATAGTCAATGCTGCAGCACTGGGCAGGCAGAACAAATCTGCATCCTCAGCTATCGCATATTGGAAGTCTCATACCCTTAAATCTATTAACAATGACCAGTTGCTGATATACTTATGGTATGACATTATAACTTTTAGTCTCTCCACCCTACAAGGTGAACACCTATGTCTAGTGTGTCACAAATCTTACTTCAAGTATTGCCCTTACGGGATTCAAGGTAACTTAATCCAGGAAACTCAACTTAAGATCAAGTAATACTCTAATAATATCCGCCAAGACATGCCCTTTTGCTGCTTTATCTTAACTGAAACTATTAAATGGGTGGTCAACCGAAATAACAGTTATATTCATAAAAACTACTAGAGTAAAATGCTATAGTAATACCATAACAACATATAAGAACAGTCATGAACCCATTGAATTATTTGTCACTCAACTACAAGTAAATTTAGTTCATAATCTGAATGAGAAAAATAAACATAAATATATTGATCTAGGAATACATCAAAACAATTAAAGGAAGAAGATAAATATAAGTTGAGCACAGTGAAAGATAAATCCAAATAATTCTGCACGATTCTCCAATGTTGCCGAAACAACACTCTTCAATTATGATATTCTTCTTCTTTCCTTTGTAATTATTCTAATGATAATTCCCTTTTCCGTTTTTCTATGTGGTGCACGCCTGCCTTTTATATTGCAAATTAGGATAAACAAAAGCCCATGAGCGTGCATACGTTAAATTAGGAAACATGCGCTGACCCGTGCCTAAGTTTTCTCCTGCATTGCTCCCAGATTGCTACAGCACGGGTTGCTCTAACATCCGCAGCAGCACTGCATTATTCCCGATTGTGCTTTTCTTCTTTTGTGGCCATCTTCTTTCTTCCTCTTGCTCATCTAATGTCTCAACATCCCCTCATGAATTAAGACTTTCTGAGAACCTACAATTATGCACCTGTTTTTAGCTTAAACGGGCCAGACCATCGTGACTTGAGCTTTCCTGAAAATAATCTTAGTCTTGTATTATGGAGCAACACTAATTGACCAGGGTTGAATTGCCTGTGCTGAATATGCTTGCCATGCCAGTATTTTGTCATCTCTTTATAGATTCTTGCATTTTCATGTGAAAATAGCCGTAATTCATCAAGCTCACAAAGTTGAAGCTTCATTTGCTCTGCTGCAGCATGCATATCCCAATTTAATTTCTTTAGTGCCTAGTGTGCTTTATGCTCTAGCTCTAGTGGCAAATGATAAGCCTTTCCATAAACAATTCGGTAAGGGGACATGCCAAGTGGAGTTTTGTATGTTGTTCTGTAGGCCCATAGAGAGTCATGTAAGTGTAAGGACCAATCCTTCCTCGTTGGGTTCACAACTTTTTCTAAGATCTTTTTAATTTCTCTGTTGGACACTTCAGCCTGACCATTGAATTGTGGGTGATATGTTGTGGCTACCTTGTGTCTGACTCCATATTTTACCATTGCTGCAGCAAAGACTTTGTTGCAAAAATGTGTACCCTCGTCACTAATAATTGCTCTAGAGAGTGCCAAATGGACAAAATGTTTTTCAAGAAAAGCCACCACTGTTTTAGCATCATTGGTAGGTAATGCTGCAGCTTCTTCCCACTTGGAGACATAATCCACAACAACAAGGATATATAAGTTCCCAAAGGATGGTGGGAAGGGTCCCATAAAATCTATTCCCTAGACATAAAAAACTTCCACTTCTAGAATGTTAGTCAATGGCATTTCATGTCTTTTAGTTATGTTCCCTGTCCTTTGGCACCTGTCACAACATTTAACAAATTCATAAGCATCTTTAAAAATAGTAGGCCAGTAATAACCTGATTGCAGAACTTTAGCAGTTGTTCTATTACCACCAAAATGTCCCCCATATGCTGCAGCAGGGCATGACTCTATTATGTGGTGTATTTCTCCTTCGGAAGCACATCTTCGTATTACTTGGTCTGAGCATAACTTGTATAAATGTGGATCATCCCACTGATAACTCCTAACATCATGAAGAAATTTCTTTTTCTCCTGAAATTTCAGCTCAGGTGGTAGCATTCCACTTACTAAGTAGTTAGTAAAATCTGCATACCATGGGGGTCCTGACTGCTGCAATATTTGTGCTTGCTGTATTGCCAATAGCTGTTCATCAGGAAATGTTTCAGTAATGCCCTTCCTTGTCACTGTACTAGTGTCTGCTTCCAGCCGTGACAAGTGGTCTACCACTTGATTCTCAGTCCCCTTTCTATCTTTAATTTCCAGATCAAATTCTTGAAGCAATAAGATCCATCTTATTAATCTTGGTTTGGCATCCTTCTTTGAAATTAAATATTTGATGGCTGCATGGTCTGTGTAAACAGTTACTTTAGTACCCACCAGGTAAGCTCTGAATTTGTCAAAAGCAAATACTACTGCTAGCAACTCTTTCTCTGTAGTGGTGTAATTGATCTGAGTTGGAGTGAAAGTTTTGCTTGCATAGTATATGGAATGAAAAACCTTATCCTTTCTTTGCCCTAATACTGCTCCCACAGAATGATCACTAGCATCACACATAAGTTCAAATGGTAAAGTCCAGTCTGGGGAGATAACTACTGGAGCAGTGATCAGAGCTTTCTTTAATGCTCAAAATACTTGAAGGTAATCTTTGTCAAAGTGAAAAGGTTTGTCATGTTCCAACAATGAGCATAGTGGTTTAGCTACTTTGGAAAAATCCTTAATGAATCTTCTGTAGAATCCAGAATGACCTAAAAAACTCCTAATACCCTTTACTGAAGTTGGAGGTGGCAGTTTATCTATTACCTCTATCTTGGCTTTGTCCACCTCAATGCGATTCTTGGATACCTTGTGTCCTAACATTATTCCTTCTTGCACCATGAAGTGACACTTTTCCCAATTGAGTACTAAGTTGGTCATCTCACATCTTTTAAGAACTTCTTCCAAGTTGTGTAAACAATCATTGTATGTTTCTCTAAAAACTGAGAAGTCATCCATGAAAACTTCTAAAGTCTGCTCTACCATATCAGAAAATATAGACATCATGCATCTCTGAAAGGTTGCTGGAGCATTGTATAACCCAAAGGGCATTCTTCTGAAGGCAAATGTTCCATAAGGACAAGTAAATGTAGTCTTCTCCTGATCTTCTGGAGCTATAGCAATCTGGTTGTAGCCTGAATACCCATCTAAGAAGCAATAGTACTGTTTTCCAGCAAGTCTGTCCAACATCTGATCTATGAATAGAAGTGGGAAATGGTCTTTCCTTGTGGCTTTGTTGAGCTTCCTGTAATCCATACATACTCTCCATCCAGTTACTGTCCTTGTAGGAATAAGTTCATTCTTCTCATTAGCTATTATTGTTATCCTTCATTTCTTTAGAACACATTGAACTGGGCTCACCCATGAACTGTCTGATATTGGGTATATGATTCCAGCATCCAACCATTTGATGATTTCCTTCTTCACCACTTCTTTCATAATAGGGTTCAACCATCTCTCGGTGCTCCACCAATTCTGGAGCAATCTTCTAACAGATTTTATGCATGCATATTGATGGGCTTATCCCTTTTTATATCGCCATGGTCCATCAAATTGCTCTTACGTATTTTCCAAGCAAATCTACTAGGCTCTGTTCTTGACTCCGCATCCAAAGTAGAAGAAATGATTACGAGTAATGTGTTATTTTGACCAAGATAAGCATACTTCAAATGTGAAGGTAACAGATTTTAATTCAATACTAGGAGGTGATTCATAGATGGCAAAGTTATTTTTACTTCCTTATCTCAAAGATTCGGTGTTCAATAAACTTGTTGTGCCTGTTCTTTGTTTGTCCATCCAATTTGTCCGAATTGCCGCACCATCTTCCTCTTCGACATCCTCAAAGGTGGTGACTTTGTCAATTGCATTCTCGCAAAGATCTGTCCATTCATTCTGTGCTCGCTACAACAAAATCCACTACACTTAGGAAATTGCAATCTTCTACTTCATCAGGGTTCCTCATAGCCTCTAGTACAATGTAACTTGCTGATCATTCACTCTCATGGTGAGCTCTCCTTTCTGCACATCTATCAGAGTCTTTCAAGTTGCTAGAAAAGGTCTTCCAAGTATAATGGGTACCTCTTTATCAGCTTCAAAGTCCAGTACAATGAAATCCACTGGAAAGATGAATTTGTCAACCTTCACTAGTACATCCTCTATTTTTCCTTCAGGGTATGCATGAGATCTGTCAGCCAATTGCAGAGTGACTATTGTTGGTCTGCATTCCCCTACTCCCAGCTGCTTAAATACAGATAATGGCATCAAATTAATACTAGCTCTCAAGTCACAAAGTGCTCTGCCAGCATACCTAGTTCCTATAGAGCAGGGTATTGTAAAACTTCCTGGATCTTTCACTTTTGTAGGAATCTTGCTTTGGAGCATATGACTGCTTTCCTGTGCTAAAGCAACAGTTTCAAACTCTCCCAGCCTTCTTTTTCGTGCCAAGATATCTTTTAGAAATTTCACATAATTTGGTATTTGTTCCAAAGCTTCCACAAAAGGTATATTTATGTGTAGTTGCTTCAGCACTTTCAGGAATTTGGTGAACTGCTTGTCCTGTTTTTGTTTCTGGAACCTTTGTGCGAAAAGTGGTGGTTGTATAAACTGCTGAGTAGCTTCAGGAGATATCAAACTTTGTTTGCTTGGTTTGGGTGTGGCTACTGGTGTTGCAACTTCTTTTTCAGCATGTTCTGGTTGAATTTCCTCTGCAGTTGCTGTAGCTTGGCTTATGTAACCAGTGTCTTGATGGAGGGCTTGTTGTAACATGCTTCCATTTTGAGGTGGTTTTTGTGCTGAATTGAATTTCATCTCATTTTTGGTCACATCAACTGGGGTATCAACATTCTTTCCAGATATCAAATTAATTACCTTGCAGTGTTCTTTGTTCTCTCTTCTAGGGTCTTCTGTGTTGCTAGGTAGGCTTCCTTGAGTTCTGCTGCTCATTGCTGTGGCTAGTTGTCCCATTTGGTTTTCCAGGTTTCTCAAGGATCTGACTTGACTCTGCATCGTTGCTTCATTCTTTGCAATGTACTCCTTAATCAGTGCTTCCAGTGAAATGATTGGATCCTGACTGATATGCTTTTGCCCTTGACTTTGCTGATGAAAACCAAGTGGTTGTGTGTTTCTATTTTGTCCATTTAATGCTGGAGCATTTCGATTCTGACTACTCCATGAGAAATTTGGGTGTTGTTTCCAGCCAGGGTTGTAAGTATTAAAATATGGGTTGTTCTGAGGTTGTCGATTGAAATTACCCACATAGTTTACTGAAGCTGGATTTCCAGGACAATTGTCAAAGTCATGTTCTTCACCATAATATACACAAGAAAGTTCAACAACTTGCTTTACTGTTGCTGGAGTAGATGTCATGGCTTTTACCATGTTAGTCAATGAGGTTACTTGTGCTGATAAGGCTGTAATTGCATCTATGTTATGTACCCCTGCTGATCCTCTTGCTGCTGGTTGCCTGGCTGAAGGCCACTGATAATTATTATTGGCAATTCTCTCCAGAATTTCATAAGTTTCAGTGTAAGATTTTGATAACAGGGCTCCATTTACTGAAGCATCCACCATTAACCTTGTACTCGGATTCAACCCATTGTAAAAAGTTTCCAATTGAATACAACAAGGAATACCATGATGAGGACACCTTCTGAGCAATTCTTTGAATCTTTCCCAAGCCTCATACAAACTCTCATCTTCAAGTTGATGGAAGGAAGTAATCTCATGTAGTGATGGAATCAGATGGTAACGAATTTAATCATGCTCTTGCTCAATCTCTTAAGGAATAAGGAAAGAGCCTCAGCCTTAAGGCATCTTGTATTGCTCTAGCAATCTTGAAAGCATCACTTACTTCTAAGAACAATTTAAGATGGAGATGAGGATCTTCATTTGGCAATCCATTGAATTGACCAACTGTTTGCAACATTTGAAACATCACTGGCTTTAACTCAAAATTTACAGCTTCTACTTCAGGTCTGATGATGCCAGGGTGCACAACTTGAGGAGTTAACACAGCATAATCTCTTATAGCTCTGTCTCTGTCATCAGCCATGTAAATAATATTGTTATTGCCTGGCTGTCTCCTGTTAGCATGTTCATTATGCTCTTCTTGAATGTTGACTGGTTGTAAAAGCCGGTGAGGATTCAAATTTTCTGCATCCTGCAAATTATTCATGCTTGAAGCAATTTTTGAATTCTTTTGTTCTCTTTGCAATCTCCTGACAGTCCTTTCAATCTCAAGATCGAATTGGAACACCTCATATCTGTCTTTGCGCATGCATGTACCGATCTGCCAATAGATAGAATAAATCAAATCAAATTTGGCGCTATCAAAATTTACTTCACACTTCAAAAATAAACAATCAATCCCCGGCAACGGCGCCAAAAACTTATTATTAATTTTTTATAAGCAATTACTACCAATGCCAATGTGCAAGTATACACAACAAGTAATAAAGTGATGAGTATTCAAGATCGTCTCCACAGGGATTGATGTTACTCAAAATGTTAAAGCAATCACAATAGTGCAAATCAACTTAGGACCGAAACAAACAATTGTCAAGTAATTCCTATCGTAATTAATGATTGTGAGAGATTTAAATAAAACAATACTGTAATGAAATAAACTAGATTAAATGTGTCTAAGATTCAATTGAGATTATAGTAGTTGAATGATCAAACTCTCCTTATGGGGTGACTGTTGTTTATCAAGTTAGCACCAGTTGTTATAGTCAATGCTGCAGCACTGGGCAGGCAGAACAAATCTGCATCCTCAGCTATCGCATATTGGAAGTCTCATACCGTTAAATCTATTAACAATGACCAGTTGCTGATATACTTATGGTATGACATTATAACTTTTAGTCTCTCCACCCTACTAGGTGAACACCTATGTCTAGTGTGTCACAAATCTTACTTCAAGTATTGCCCTTACGGGATTCAAGGTAACTTAATCCAGGAAACTCAACTTAAGATCAAGTAATACTCTAATAATATCCGCCAAGACATGCCCTTTTGCTGCTTTATCTTAACTGAAACTATTAAATGGGTGGTCAACCGAAATAACAGTTATATTCATAAAAACTACTAGAGTAAAATGCTATAGTAATACCATAACAACATATAAGAACAGTCATGAACCCATTGAATTATTTGTCACTCAACTACAAGTAAATTTAGTTCATAATCTGAATGAGAAAAATAAACATAAATATATTGATCTAGGAATACATCAAAACAATTAAAGGAAGAAGATAAATATAAGTTGAGCACAGTGAAAGACAAATCCAAATAATTCTGCACGATTCTCCAATGTTGCCGAAACAACACTCTTCAATTATGATATTCTTCTTCTTTCCTTTGTAATTATTCTAATGATAATTCCCTTTTCCGTTTTTCTATGTGGTGCACGCCTTTTTTTATATTGCAAATTAGGATAAACAAAAGCCCATGAGCGTGCATACGTTAAATTAGGAAACATGCGCTGACCCGTGCTAAGTTTTCTCTGCATTGCTCCCAGTTGCTCAAAGACGGGTTGCTCTAACATCCCAGGCAAAGACTGCATTATTCCCGATTGTGCTTTTCTTCTTTTGTGGCCATCTTTCTTTCTCCTCTTGCTCATCTAAATGTCTCAACATCCCTCATGAATTAAAGACTTTCTGAGAACCTACAATTATGCACCTGTTTTTAGCTTAAACGGGCCAGACCATCGTGACTTGAGCTTTCCTGAAAATAATCTTAGTCTTGTATTATGGAGCAACACTAATTGACCAGGGTTGAATTGCCTGTGCTGAATATGCTTGCCATGCCAGTATTTTGTCATCTCTTTATAGATTCTTGCATTTTCATGTGAAAATAGCCGTAATTCATCAAGCTCACAAAGTTGAAGCTTCATTTGCTCTGCTGCAGCATGCATATCCCAATTTAATTTCTTTAGTGCCTAGTGTGCTTTATGCTCTAGCTCTAGTGGCAAATGATAAGCCTTTCCATAAACAATTCGGTAAGGGGACATGCCAAGTGGAGTTTTGTATGTTGTTCTGTAGGCCCATAGAGAGTCATGTAAGTGTAAGGACCAATCCTTCCTCGTTGGGTTCACAACTTTTTCTAAGATCTTTTTAATTTCTCTGTTGGACACTTCAGCCTGACCATTGAATTGTGGGTGATATGTTGTGGCTACCTTGTGTCTGACTCCATATTTTACCATTGCTGCAGCAAAGACTTTGTTGCAAAAATGTGTACCCTAAATCACTAATAATTGCTCTAGGAGTGCCAAATCTGGACAAAATGTTTTTCAAGAAAAGCCACCACTGTTTTAGCATCATTGGTAGGTAATCTTTGAGCTTCTTCCCACTTGGAGACATAATCCACAACAACAAGGATATATAAGTTCCCAAAGGATGGTGGGAAGGGTCCCATAAAATCTATTCCTAGACATAAAAAACTTCCACTTCTAGAATGTTAGTCAATGGCATTTCATGTCTTTTAGTTATGTTCCCTGTCCTTTGGCACCTGTCACAACATTTAACAAATTCATAAGCATCTTTAAAAATAGTAGGCCAGTAATAACCTGATTGCGAACTTTAGCGATTGTTCTATTACCACCAAAATGTCCCCATTATCTTTGCGGCGGAGGCATGACTCTATTATGTGGTGTATTTCTCCTTGGGAAGCACATCTTCGTATTACTTGGTCGAGCATAACTTGTATAAATGTGGATCATCCCACCGATAACTCCTAACATCATGAAGAAATTTCTTTTTCTCCTAAATTTTAAATTTCAGCTCGGGGTGGTAGCATTCCACTTACTAAGTAGTTAGTAAAATCTCGCATACCATGGGGTCCTTTACTTTAATTTGACATTGTGCTTCTTTGTATTGCCAATAGCTGTTCATCAGGAAATGTTTCAGTAATGCCCTTCCTTGTCACTGTACTAGTGTCGCTACTTCAGTAAGTGACAAGTGGTCTACCACTTGATTCTCGGTCCTTTTCTATCTTTAATTTCGGATCAAATTCTTGAAGCAATAAGATCCATCTTATTAATCTTGGTTTGGCATCCTTCTTTGAAATTAAATATTTGATGGCTGCGTGGTCCACGTAAATGTGATTACTTTAGTACCCACCGGTAAGCTCGATTTGTCAAAAGCAAATACTCAAGCTTGAACTCTTTCTCTAGTAGTGGTGTAATTGATCAGAGTTGGGTGAAAGTTTTGCTTGCATAGTATATGGAATGAAAAACCTTATCCTTTCTTTGCCCTAACTTCATCCCACGTAATGATCACTAGCATCACACATAAGTTCAAATGGTAAAGTCCAGTCGGGAGATAACTACTGAGCGGTGGGATCGAGCTTTCTTTAATGCTCAAAATACTTGAAGGTAATCTTTGTCAAAGTGAAAAGGTTTGTCATGTTCCAACAATGAGCATAGTGGTTTAGCTACTTTGGAAAAATCCTTAATGAATCTTCCGTAGAATCCCGGAATGACCTAAAAAACTCCTAATACCCTTTACTGAAGTTGGAGGTGGCAGTTTATCTATTACCTCTATCTTGGCTTTGTCCACCTCAATGCGATTCTTGGATACCTTGTGTCCTAACATTATTCCTTCTTGCACCATGAAGTGACACTTTTCCCACCGAGTACTAAGTTGGTCATCTCACATCTTTTAAGAACTTCTTCCAAGTTGTGTAAACAATCATTGTATGTTTCTCCAAAAACTGAGAAGTCATCCATGAAAACTTCTAAAGTCTGCTCTACCATATCAGAAAATATAGACATCATGCATCTCTGAAAGGTTGCTTTGTATCATTGTAAACCCAGGGCATTCTTCTGAAGGCAAATGTTCCATAAGGACAAGTAAATGTAGTCTTCTCCTGATCTTCTGGAGCTATAACAATCTGGTTGTAGCCTGAATACCCA
Organism: Citrus cavaleriei; assembly: GCA_030448935.1. Taxonomy (NCBI): domain Eukaryota; kingdom Viridiplantae; phylum Streptophyta; class Magnoliopsida; order Sapindales; family Rutaceae; genus Citrus; species Citrus cavaleriei. The sequence continues at coordinate 2,037 of JAUJEM010000400.1, read as the reverse complement.
TCTAAGAAGCAATAGTACTGTTTTCCAGCAAGTCTGTCCAACATCTGATCTATGAATAGAAGTGGGAAATGGTCTTTCCTTGTGGCTTTGTTGAGCTTCCTGTAATCCATACATACTCTCCATCCAGTTACTGTCCTTGTAGGAATAAGTTCATTCTTCTCATTAGCTATTATTGTTATCCTTCATTTCTTTAGAACACATTGAACTGGGCTCACCCATGAACTGTCTGATATTGGGTATATGATTCCAGCATCCAACCATTTGATGATTTCCTTCTTCACCACTTCTTTCATAATAGGGTTCAACCATCTCGGTGCTCCACCGACCGCTTTGGAGCAATCTTCTAACGATTTTATGCATGCATATTGATGGGCTTATCCCCTTTATATCTGCCATGGTCCATCAAATTGCTCTTACGTATTTTTTCCAAGCAAATCTACTAGGCTCTGTTCTTGACCTGCATCCAAAGTAGAAGAAATGATTACAGGTAATGTGTTATTTTGACCAAGATAAGCATACTTCAAATGTGAAGGTAACAGTTTTAATTCAATACTAGGAGGTGATTCAATAGATGGCAAAGTTATTTTTACTTCCTTGTCTGAAAGATTCAGGTGTTCAATAAACTTGTTGTGCCTATCAGATTGCTGTTTGTCCATCCAATTTGTCTGAATTGCTGCACCATCTTCCTCTTCGACATCCTCAAAGGTGGTGACTTTGTCAATTGCATTACTGCAGCATCTGTCCATTCTGTCTGCTACAACAAAATCCACTACACTTAGGAAATTGCAATCTTCTACTTCATCAGGGTTCCTCATAGCCTCTAGTACAATGTAACTTGCTGATCATTCACTCTCATGGTGAGCTCTCCTTTCTGCACATCTATCAGAGTCTTTCAAGTTGCTAGAAAAGGTCTTCCAAGTATAATGGGTACCTCTTTATCAGCTTCAAAGTCCAGTACAATGAAATCCACTGGAAAGATGAATTTGTCAACCTTCACTAGTACATCCTCTATTTTTCCTTCAGGGTATGCATGAGATCTGTCAGCCAATTGCAGAGTGACTATTGTTGGTCTGCATTCCCCTACTCCCAGCTGCTTAAATACAGATAATGGCATCAAATTAATACTAGCTCTCAAGTCACAAAGTGCTCTGCCAGCATACCTAGTTCCTATAGAGCAGGGTATTGTAAAACTTCCTGGATCTTTCACTTTTGTAGGAATCTTGCTTTGGAGCATATGACCTAACTTTGTGCTAAAGCACACAGCTAAACTCTCCACCTTCTTTTTCGTGCCAAGATATCTTTTAGAAATTTCACATAATTTGGTATTTGTTCCAAAGCTTCCACAAAAGGTATATTTATGTGTAGTTGCTTCAGCACTTTCAGGAATTTGGTGAACTGCTTGTCCTGTTTTTGTTTTACCGAACCTTTGTGCGAAAAGTGGTGGTTGTATAAACTCTTTGAGTAGCTTTCAGAGATATCAAACTTTGTTTGCTTGGTTTTGGTGTGTCACTCGGTGTTGCAACTTCTTTTTCAGCATGTTAAGTTGAATTTCCTCTGCCCGATTCAGAAGCTTGGCTTATGTAACCCGATGTCTTGATGGAGGCTTGTTGTAACATGCTTCCATTTTGAGGTGGTTTTGTCTTTGAATTGAATTTCATCTCATTTTGGTCACATCAACTCGGGTATCAACATTCTTTCCGGATATCAAATTAATTACCTTGCGGTGTTCTTTGTTCTCTCTTAGGGTCTTCGTGTTTGCTGGTAGGCTTCCTTGAGTTCTGCTTTTGCTCATTCTTTGTGGCTAGTTGTCCCATTTGGTTTTCCAGGTTTCTCAAGGATACGACTTTCTCGCACAATTGCTTCATTCTTGCAATGTACTCTCACTCATGTCGGTGCTTCCCGGTGAAATGATTGGATCACCGATGATATGCTTTTGCCCTGACTTTCTTGATGAAAACCAAGTGGTTGTGTGTTTATTTTGTCCATTTAATCTTTGGAGCATTTCGATTAAAACTTTCAGAAATTTGGGTGTTGTTT